>WEKX01014343.1:116488-129777 GCA_013390025.1 Pitta sordida
CTTTGTGGTAGGGCTTTAAAATAAAGCAAGTGAATTTCTGGAAAAGCTTCTGGACAAAAGCTTTTGGCTTATTCTCAACAGTATTTTCCACTGTGGTTGGAAAAATTTTGGTCAGAGCCACATATTCTTTCCCTGTTAACAATCAGAGCAGGAACAAGGGGGAAATTATGGCGAGAAATAAAAGAATAGGCACTTCATTGCAAAGAACATGTCCCTTCACATCTACTGCCAGCATGGGGGACTCTGCTGCAGAGCATCAGGACAATATGAGACAATCCTCAGCTGACCAACTCAATGGCTCTGCACAGACATAAAGTGGGAATTCATTGCATTATGGAGTTCTGATTTCTAAAGTAACTGGGCCTCAATTGCAATTCAAAGCAGTATCTCAAGGCAGAGAAAGAGATAGGTGATCCTATGAGGCTATGAGCACTTGGTTCAACTGCAGGGCTAAGGAGCAAATCTGCTTCTCCTTTGTCCTATAGAGCTGCATAAACTGGTAACTACCTTTCTGGGAGCAGGGCACTGGCTAGGACAGAGAGAGTCATAGATGGCCTGCTCCTGCACCTTTAAGATTTCCTTCTTGAAGAATGATCAGCCTTCCTGGACTCCTCTGCCCTTTAGGACTGCCTACCAGGAGACTCTGTCAAGCAGGGTCCTGAATGGGCCAAAGTCTGCCCTCCAAAAGTCCAAGGTGGCAGTGCTGGTGACCCTCCTCCTTACTTCTCCAAGAACTGAAAATTCTATCATTCTGTGATTGCTGTGCCTAGGACACCCTCCAACCATTGTATCCCCCACATATCCTTCTCTGTTCACAAACAACAGGTCCAGGGGGTGCCTTCCCTAGTTGTTTCCCTCACCAGCTGTGTCAGGATGCTATTTGCCACACACTCCAGGAACCTTCTTGACTGTTTTCTCTCTGTTGTGTCATATTTTCAGTAGTCATCTGGTAAATTGAAGTCCCCCACAAGAACATGGGTCAGAGATTGTGAGACTTCTCCCATCTGCTTATAGAATAATTTGTCTGCTTCTGAACCTTGGTTGGGTGGTCTGTAACAGAATCCCAACAGGATTGCTTGCTGACCTTCCCCCTGATTCCTACCCATAAACACTCAACCCCACTGCTGCCATCATGAAGCTCTAGACAGCCAAAACACTCCCTAACACAACAGGGCAACCCCTCATCTCTCCTGCCTTGCCCATCCCTCCTGAAGAGTTTCTAGCCATCCACTGAAGCGCTCCTGTTGTGCAAGTCACCCCACCATGTTTTCATGGTGGCAACTATCAACATATCAATGGTCCAGATACATCCTGAGGAGATGATGAAGGATGCCTGCCCGCTCCCACCAGCTCTGTACCTCACAGAGGAAGGTGAAGATGCCCTGATGTTCCTTGAGGAGCTTGGCAATTGTGAGGCTGCTCTGCTTGATCCCACCTAGCGGGTCAAAGAGGAGGTCACGGTTGAGGGTCCCCTTCCTCTCCTCCGTCCACACGTCGATCTCTTCCTGGTGGTACGCGAAGGTGCAGTTATCCCCGTACTTACAGTCCTGCTTGTTAAGCATATCTACAAAGCAACAAACAGCACACACCGCCACACAGGGAGGGTTTAGTTCAGAAACTAAACTCTCTCTTGTCCCCTCCCACTGCCCATGCCTCACAAGGAACTGAGAGCAAGAAACCAGAGAGCTAAGGAAAAAAGAAAAGACATCTCACCCCAGGCTTGTCTATATCAAGATATTCAGGAAAGTTAATGCCAGCTACTGAATGGTGACAATCTCAAGGAATGCCACTGTTGGGGAAACCATGTCAAAACAGAGGACAGCTTTAATCCAGTGCCTAGCCATGGACAGAACATGATTTGACTAACCTCTTTTAAAGCTAATCCAGATTAAGTTCCCCCATAGGTCCAGCACTAAGGAGCCCTGTTAGCTTGGCTCCTGCAATCTCCACATCGCGTTAGGTACTTTGTAATGACACTGCCTCAGGGACCACACTTTTCACACTGCCTGCATGTACAGTGGGATGGCTAGAGCAAAGGAGCAGGCAGAGAGTGCTTTTTCCTAGGTAGAACCACAGCCATGGGGCAGCTGGGTGGGGTGGGACTAATGTGAGCACTTGTACACGAGGCAGGTTCTCAGTGAAGTCCATGCCAACAGGGCAGCTCTGAGCACTTGGCTGTGCACAGCACCTCACTAAGCCTTTGGAACTCTTCTGCTCCATCACTTTAGAAGCTGCCTGCTCTCCATAGAATGGCAGCTCATTGCCTTTCATTGTACCAAACCATCCAGTTCATAGGCTGCTGATGGGACAGGAGACCCCAGAGCCAGCAGGCAATATGAACTAGAATTTCCCTCCCAGCCTCCCCTGGCACACAGTGAACAGCCCAGCTGCCAACTGCCCCAGATCACCTTTGCACAGGTAATAGGATCCTACAAAGTTGGTTTTGGTTGGGCGAGGACGGATCCTCTTCCAGGTCTTATCTTCCGAGTTCTTCAGCCTGCCCAGCAGGATGTCTCGCTTGCACTTGTGCTCCAAGCCTTCCCGATAGGTGTAATCACCAGCCTTGGGCCCTGCAGGAGATAATAACCCCATCAGTCCCTGGAAAGCCAAATCCTAGACTGGGTCAGTGTTCTGGTGGCAGAACAAAGACATCACCTGTTTTGGGGTAGCAGATATGACATGCTTGTTTGAAGACGTGAGTCGATGCCAGGGGGTTCTTCACTAGCAGAGCTGTGTTGGGCATTACTGGTTCTGGCTGGGACAGCAGGTGCTCACTGACCTTGGGCACAGGAGGGTGACTCACTCCACCAAGGCTGACCTGAGTGAAAACACACATACCTGTCTTTTCAGCTCTGCAATCTCTCTAACCCCCTGAGCTGCTCCAGACTCTCAAAATCCTTTCTCATATCCTCTCTCATTAAAATGTTCGTATCTGAAATTATATTTCCAGAAGAGCTGCATACACCTTCTTCAAAGAGAAAGGTGGTTTGTTCACTTCAAAATCAGGTCTCTTCCTCTATTTGTAAAGGACCTCAGTTTTCTAACTTGACCAACAGAAAAAAATGTCCCCCTCACTCCTTCCCATTCCGTTCATCACGATGAACTCTGCATTGAAAGACATTTAATCCTATCCCAACCTGAGAAAAAAAGAAAAAAACCAAATTGCTTATCAGTAAACCTTCAGAGATTCACATTGATGTTTACAGGGGTGGCAGATGACAGGGACTCAAGAATAATTCTTGCTCCAAGCTTGCTAGTCATCCCCTTTTTCTCCAAAACTGGAGACATCAGACAGAGGCAGAACAGTGTATCTGGAGAAGCCTCCTGACAGGCAGAGAGTAGCAAAGTACCTCAGTAGCCTGAACTCAAAGTTGGCTTACTCTGCCCCATCCTTCAGCGTTATGGGGCTGTCAAAAACAGTGGGACACCAGCTTCTATGATCCCTTGTTGACCTTACAACAAAGGTCACACCATGTTTACCTTGGCAATACGCAGTTATAGACAAAAATGAAACAAATGTCTTCCTACTGACTGGGGAAATCTTTACTTGTCTTGACACACCATAAGAGGCAACACTCACTGGGCAGGTCAAGAAGAAAAGCCCAAATTACCTACATCACCCAAGTCACTACTATCTTGGCTCTAGAGCACCCTGGGACATCAGCACAGGGGAGTAGCTCACTCACCACAGGGGATGGTTTTTGGCTGCCAGGTGGGTGTCGCAGTTCCTGAGAGCTAGTTTCTTCTGGGCAAAAGAGGGGGAAAAGAGCCACACAAAACGAAAACAATCATTTTGCTGTCAGAGATGGTTCTGCTCACAAAAAGGGAAACATGCTTATTCAGTCAATTTGCTTTATTTATTCCATAATACAGTATTTTAATACTTTCTCCCCAGAGCACCTGTCTAGACTTGGGAAAACTCCAGGAAAGGCCGGCCTTCTTGTCCCACAAATGCTACTGAACCCAGCCCTATGGTGCTGAGAACTGGTGTTCCCAATGTGGTAACTCAGAGATAACCCAACACTGAGGTGAATGTGAGTGTTGAAGTGCTGACTGGCCAATCTCTGCTGTTCTCAAAATACTTTTGCTGCCAATACACTGCAACACTGGGGACAAGTCAATCAAGAAGAAGCCTGCCTTCCCTCCATACTCTTTGTATGAAGGATGGTGGGCAAAGACATACTCTTTGCCCACCATCCTCCACAGCTTTTCTCCTTGTGACATCAGAGTGCACAGCTCCATTCAAGAGGACATTCAATGCCCTGAATCCAGAGATGGGAAAGACCCACCTTGGCCACTACCACTCTGTCCAGCACAGCAAGGTCCTGTATCATCTAAAACAGTCACCACAATTTTGCTGATGTTATGCAAAATGTCAAAGAGTCTTTGAGGAGGGTGAAGGAATCATGCCATAGTGCAGCAAATTGTGCCAAGGGAGGTGTGCTGGACACCAAGCATGGTTTAAATCTTATCACTCATCATAACGGACCTTTGTATTCTTTTCTTGTTTTTAAATATCATTTCATGCATGTACTGGTTTTCTGGGATTACACATCTACAGCCTTTCTCATTTCTCCAGAGCTAAACATATTCAGCTGCTTTGTTCAAAACAAATCCCTCCTCTCCTCTATATTTATATTCCTGTTCAGCCACACCAGCAGATAAAGCTACATGATGACAGTCCTCAGCACTGAAGGAAACAATTCTGGCATGCATTCACAACTAAGGCAGCACAAAACCCCACCACCCCGCACCTACCAATGGCAAAGGAATCCAAGGTGTCCAGTGACCCTCTGCTTGTCCCAAAGGAGTCCAGGGCATCGAGTCGTGTGTCTGTGTAGGGAAGCAGATCCAGGGAATCCAGCGAATCTAAAGTGGAGCCAGCACTTCCTCCTGCTGGGGCATCCAGGACAGAGGAGGAGGAGAGCTGTTTGGTGGGATCCATCATCAGGCCAAAGGAGGCAGGTGGCAGAGGGGTGGAGACAGGGATGCTGGCTGTCACGACTGGAGGCAGCAGTGGAGTTCCCCCCGGAAACACAGGAATCAACTGGGGCATCTCTGTTGGCAGGTTGGTAGGAATGGTGCCCTGGACCAGAGACTTCAGAGAATCAGAAAGGAGGATGATAAACAGCACATTAGCAATGAGAAGCAGAGACTGAAAACTAGTGTCCTGGATTTGGCTGGCAAAGAGTTAATTTTCTTCTTAGTAGTTGGTACAGTGCTGTGTGTTGGGTTTAGCATGAGAATAGTGTCAGGTAACACACAGATATTTACTTGAAGTCAAGGACTTTCGGTTTCCCATGCTCTGCCAGCAAGCAGGTGTACAAAAAGCTGGGGGAGAACACAGACAGGACAGCTGATCTGAACAAGTCAAAGGATATTTCATACCACAGAACACCATGCCCAGTATATAAACTGGGGGGAGCAGGTTGGGAGTCATCAATTACTGCTCAGGGATGGCCTGGGGGATTGGTCAGCAGGTGGTGAGCAACTGGATTGTGCATCACTTCTTTCTCTTGGGTTTTATTCCTCTCTCTCCTTTTCCATTTTTTTTTTTAATTTTTGTACTTTATTTTGTTTAAATTATTAAACTCTTCTTATCTTAAGCCACAAGTTTGGATTTCTGGTGTTTTTTGGATTATCCTCCCCAATGAAGAAGGGGTACGGGGAAAGTGAGTGAGCAGCTGCGTGGTACTTAGTTGCTGACTGGGGCTAAACCATGACAACAGAGAGCAACAGGCTCCCACTGAAGTGCATGCTGTACTGTATCTGAAGCACATCTCCCACAGACCTTCCAATCTATATTGCAAACTGTCTGGACCAAGATCCGTGAGGAGGTGTTGGACTACCTGAGCTCATCAGTCTGCAAGGCAGAGCTTTGTGCTGGGCACTTAAACCAGCTCAGGCTAAGAAACAGCAGAGGTAAGCGCACACAGCCCTGAGGTCAGGGTAATGACCATGACTTGTGGCACTTATCAGGGCTTTTTGACTCAAGAGGCATTCAATGTCAATATGATTATATTGCCTCCAGAACCAAGTTGGCTCACATAACATTACCAAAACTGGCAACTAAAATCCAACGTAAGTATGAATATGGATTGTCCCTGCAGCTTCCAGACCTGTTCAAAGAGCATAGGCTGCATGCAGCCTGCATGAAATACAGGAAGATCAGAGCATGCCTACTGTATAAAATACATCCATCATTCCTGCTTCAACACACTCATTTCTACCCTCAGACGTGCTTCAACTTCATAACACCAGAGGTGAGGTGGAAGGAGCTGCCACCTTGGGTACATTTTAAGAGGCAGCTCCATGAAGTTGCAGACAGGCAAGCAGGCTTGGAGGTGGGCTCTCTAGATAATCACAAGCCAGTTTCAGAAATAAAGGAGGGAAAGAATGAGTTTTGCCAGAGCAAGAGTGAGGAGAAAAGAATTACAGAAAAAGAGACAGAGAGAGGCAGTATCCATATCCTCATTCCACAAGGACCTATTTGGAACAAGAAGCAGGAGACCTATGCAGTGCCCACTCTTACTAGAGGGTATGGTGACCCTTCAGCAAGCGAGTCCAGGAGGGAGTCCAGTTCTTCCCCAATGATGTCCCCATCTGTGAAATCCTCCACACTCTCAGGCACTGGCAAGGGTACACAGTCTGGAGACGGGAGCAAGCCGGCAGCAGGGAGCGAGGTAGGCAAGCCCTTTGCATCTGAGTCAGAGGGCAAAGGGGCCAGCCCCTCATTCACAGAGATGGAGGTGGCCACAGGAGCTGGGAGGCACTGGAGGTCCAGAGGGCTGTCTGTGATGAGAGAGGAAGCAGATCACTGCCTGGCAAAAACACTATTGTACAACTCCATCAAATTGCAGAAACCAAGTACATATTCCAATTTTCTGAGAGGAAAGTCTCTAGTCTGAAGCACACTTGCCCTTTTATTTTTGTTTCCAGTCTCCAATTGCTCACCAATAGCTGAAATACATTCTAAGGGCCAGTGCCAGTCTGACTGTTGGGATTTGGCAAGCACATACAATAATCAGGAACAACATGAAATCTGTGGCTGAGCAGTTATCAAGTTCACTATGGCCAGGACTAAAGGCCAGGGGCACATAATCCGATTTCTCTATAAGCCACCACCTGGTGTTTTCTTCAATGTTCCTCACTAATGCATTTAACAGAGATCACTGCCTTGTCTACTCCTTAGAGCTTTAATATCACAGCTGAAAGCTTACTTGCACACAACCCCTCTAAAAACCCAGGCATCCTAAATGGCAGAAGATAAAAAACACAAGGCCCTGCTGAGAAGACAGGCAGAGACTGAGTGCTCAGATAATGCTGTGCTATCAATGCGTCTCCAAAAATCCCCATCAGACTCACTCAGCTGTCTTTAACCAGGTAAATTCCCTGCTCTTGAGTCTTTCCTGATATCTGCAGGTGAGAGGTGGCTGCCCATGCTTCCCCTCAAACCTGAGCAGCAAACATCCCCTCGGGAACATATGTGAGCCAGGGTTGGGGCAGGAGAGAGACAGTAATTTTCCCTAAGCCTTCTTTCCCTCTCCAGTACATTATTGAAATGGCAAGATGTTCCCATCATGCAATATAAACCTCTGTTAAGTGAAGTTAAGTTACAAGCACATATTCTTCAAAGAAGAGCATTTTATTCTCAAAAAAAATTAAAGGTTAAAAAAAAGAAGTTCAGATGTTAGAAATTTGGAAAATGCAGCATTACATTTGCGGTTCTCAAACAAAGCACTGAAACTACCTTAATTCTGCCCCTGTGTAGATGTCCTGGAATAAAAAAAAAGAAATAAGACAAAAATGCTACCTTGTCCACCCACATCCCAGTGGCTGCACTGTAACTGCAATGGTCTAAGGCTACAAAGCAAGGCAAAGTTTGGAAGGAGAGGCAATAGCTTTTATTGGAAAGACTGGTAAGGTCAAGAAAGAAACTGGACAAGCTTCAGAGACACAAAATTTGATCCGGCAAGAAATGCTGTATCCTGTCTGTACCAGCTCTGCTCAGTCAGTCCCCATAAGATCTCAGCCATCTCTTTTTAACTGGGACTGAGGAAATGAGCCCTGTTACTATCTCTACACTGCATGTTCAGTGACTGGTGCCTTTCTTAGGGAGCTCAGGAAATGAGAAATTCCAGCAAACCCCCAAGTCCTGAACAGAACAACAGCAGAGAGGACACAGGTAGGCAGGCCCCCTTATCTCCAACCCCATCAAGAACACAGCACCACCCCTTGCAACCCTTCCTCCTGCACTTGTTAGTGGTCCACATGGATGGACCCCAACAAAAGTCACTGTGTAAGGCACTGCAGGCTAAGCCATGACAAAAGGCAGGGAAAGCAGGGAGAAGGGGCAAGGAACAGTCACAAGTTCCTCTCCACATCCTCAAGCATGTAACTGAAGAAAAGCACATGTACCTTAGGGAACCCAGCACAAGTTTTCAGTGCTGCAGCTGAATGCATTTCCCACAGGCAGCAACTCAAAGGAAGGCTGTGTCTGTCCTTAGTTTTGCAGCTGCCCCTCAGACCAGGCTCAGCTCCAACCCTATGCCCCCTTTCTGACAACTTCTCTCAGCTCATCTCCCCCTGGTGCAGAGCCCCCAGCCGCGCTCGGGAGCCAGCCATCCAGCTTCCCTCAGTGACGGCCTCACGGCTGGCAGCTCAGCCAGATTCCCTCTGGTACAAAAGGATGGCTTGTGCCTTCCCGGTTTTCACATGTTTAAATCTGGAGTACTGTCAAGATCCCTACAGAGGCCCACAAGAAGTTCAGAACACGCTGGAAGGATGGAAACACATGCAGCGGGGAGCAAAAGGGTTCACAATGACAGGGCACCAAAGGATCCTGCAGTTCAGGCCTTCTCTGAGGAATGAATGGGGCCCTCCAGTTTCCACCCAGACTGGGAATCAGAGAAAAGAGGCCCTCACATACCCTAAGAGGCCCCAAACCCAAAGAAGCTGAACGCACGACCAAAAGGCAGAGAATAACATGGGACCCTCCACAGCTCCGTGCATGTGAAGGGCAGGGAGAAGACCAGGGACTAACAGGTTCCTCTACTTGCAAAGAGCAAAGGGGAGATGTCTAGTTCCTTCTCCCTGGCCACCCAAAACCTGCCATTTCTTCAGCCACTCTCCTCTGTCAATTTTTTTCCCTATCTCTCCTTTCCCATTCCTACTTTCACAGGTTATTCACAGGTTATTCACAGGTTATTCTGAGTTGGAAGGGACCCACAGGATCATCTAGTCCAACTCCCAAGTGAATGCCCACCCAGGGATCAGGCCCACAACCATGGAACCATGGGCACCACGCTCTGTCCATCCAAGTCTCCCATCATCTAGGCCATATTGCTGAGCTCCTCATCGAGTCTTCTCTTAAACACCTCCAGGGATGGCGGCTCAACCACCTCCGTGGGCAGATCATTCCACTGGGAGATCACTCTCTCTTTCCTCTGCTGATCTTACTCAACAGCCGTGAAACCCACATTTCATGTACTCTCCTTACAGAAAGCTCGTACACCTGCTGCATTCACCTAACGTTTACTCCCATCCTACAAAAATGAAACAGCTTTCTTTGATGAGTAGCTCACAGACATACACACATCTGCTGACTTTTGCTACTGCCATGACACTAAGTCCCAGCTATTATTATAAGCTCAGTGAAGGTCTTGTTCATATGCTCCTGCAAACCAAGTCTCTCACACCAAGCCCTCTCACCTGGCAGCTTCTCTGGCCACACACCCACCTGAGCCAGAGGGCCAAGTACAGAGCTTTCAAAAGCCCTGTTTCTAGAAGTGGTTCCCCAGTGCACTTCCTGGCCAAAGGCCATATTAGCCAGACTGAGCCATGATCTCTGAAGGACACCGCTTAGCTAATCAGATGACTTCAAGCAAAACGTGGAGGAAAGGGCTTCAAAATTTGCATCTTAAAAGCAAAAAAAATTAAAAATCCCCAAACAACAACAAAAAACCTTACTAAAGCTTTGAATCTGAAATTCTCAAGGTACCCATCATCCACAGCCCTCCTGGTGGCACATCACTCTTAGGGCAATGGGACATCATTAAAGTCCAGTGCTTTTGAAAAGGTTTCCTAGTAGTAAGGGTTCTGTCTGCCTGAACTGCTGCAAAAGTGGCATTCTGTTTTTACACAAAACCTAATTAGATAAAGAGCTCGCTGGATGTAGTCACTCTTCACTCTGTAGTAAAATCCAGATCGTTTTAGGACACCAGATAATGTGAAAAACTCTCCTTAATTCACGGACCTTGGTTTCATGATCACATGTAGCATTCAGCTACAGGACTGGCATTCAACAGAAAACTAACACGTTTTCCAAAGCACCCTAAATTGCTACTTGCAGTGGTAAGTCCTCACACTTACCCTGGCCCACAGAGCTACTTTTCAAAGGAACAAAGAGGGATGTGCTCAGAGGCACAAGTTCAATGCTCCCGCACACAACAAAGGGCAATGCATGTAACAAACCTTTCTACAGTGGCAGAGTTAAGGTCACTTGTTTCCCAGCATAAGAAAAGCAACCCTCCTTCTGCTTCTCCTGGGTGCCTAAACCTGAACTCACCTCTCCCTGGGTCCCTCTCAAGTCCTTTTGTTTTCAATTCCTCTACCTCAACATCTTGGAGTACCACATATACTCAGAGCAGAAACAGTGCCTACAACCTTAACTTCACTTTATCTGGACTGTTTTGGCTGGCAGCACAGTTTCAGAAGTTTTGCCAAGTGCAGCTTCAAGAAAGCACAACTGGAGAGAGCTCAGTAGACCCTTTTAATTTCCAGATGTTTGTCTCACTCGGGCCGGCCATTTCTGCCCCAAAAACTCATTTCTGCTTTCCATTCCATTACCTTTTCATCCTCCTATTTACCAAAGCCAAGAGTGTGCTGAAGAGACACAAATGCAGGCAATGAACCTCTTGGGCATGTCAACCTGGTCACATACCTCACTGAAGTCAAAAAATTCTGAGAAGTGGGATATTTTTACCTGTTTCTATGTCATCTATTGAACCCAATCCATTGGAAGTAGTCTGAAAAGAGGATGTAGGAAAGGGGAGAGAAAAATATTGTGAGAAATTAATCTTTAAACAGATATCCACACTTCACAGATGAGACTCTTTACTACTCCTAAATGCACATGAACCTTTCTTTTCCTTTGTGGCCTCTTTCCATGTCAGAACAGTAAAAATAACTTTAAGAGGCCATTAATCCAAGGAACCTATTCATTTTTACCTTCAGCAGTGTACAAACCCTTTTGCTGCAATATACAACAATATACAACAATGTGTGCAAATCCATACATAGAATAGGGTTTTTCATGTATGGATGAGAACACTGTGTTCCAAGCCCTGGGACACATGAATCAGCCTGCAGTATGGGAGATCCGATTAGCCTGATCTTACACAACCTTCCTTTTCTTAGTTCACATATTTTGGAATCTAAAAACCGCAAACTTTTACAGCAAACTCAAAACAGGAAAATGTTTCCGCCAAGACAACTGCTGACTTGGAGCTCCAGGCAAGAAATAAATTGAGTCCATATTTTAAAGAAACATAAACAGAGGTAAGCGCATGTGCTTTTAGCTTAAGCTTAAAAAGGCACAAGTAAAGCATTTGTCGTGAAATATTGCATTTACTATGATAGTTTTTGCACTACAGTAATCCCTCGAATATTGAGGGGAACGGATCCAGAAAGATCCCACGATAAGCAAAATCCACAAAGTAGTGGTAAATACGGTAAACCCAGGAAAGCCATGTCATGGGTTAGATTTAATTTTTCGATAACTACCATGACGTTATCAATCTCTGAGGAAGGGAGATGTAAAAGCAACTAAACAAAAGGCAGAATTCCTCATCAAGGGTGTGAGTGAAGGACTCCTTTTGTCTTCTGGTTGGCTCGTGATGGGCTATTCAGCTCCCAATGGCTGTGCACGGGCAGGAGTGGAATGTTCTTTTGGGGACTTTTTTTCTTTTCTTCTTGTTACCATTGTGTTACTGTTTGTTCATTTTGTTTTCTTAATACAGTGATCCCCCGTTACTTGCAGGCTGTTGGGTCTGGTCCTCCTCACGCAAGTTGCAGAATCCGCGAAGATAGTGAACCCACTACGTAGTCAAGTACGCCACACCCATAGCCACACCCCCTCCCCTAATAAGGTCTGGAGGACGGTCCTGAGAGCGGGGCTTGTCTCAGATGTCTGGCTGTGCTCCACCGAGGCGGGCGAGCGCCAGGGCGGGGGGGAAGAGGTGGGGCCAGTGCTGAGTGGCAGAGGCGTGCGCTGAGCGCCGAGTGAGCAGCGGCACCAGGCACCGAGGGAGCGGCGGGGAGGGCGCCGAGTGCTGATCCTGGGCTCTGCCAGGCCCCGGCCACAGGACCTGCCTGACTGTGGGCACACAAAGGGCACCACAGGGGTTGGGGGGGGAGGTGCCTCCCGTTCTCATGTACAGACACACACAATTCTCCTGCAGCCTGGCAGAGAACAATGCCAACGATGCAGACACCCTGAGGGACCCCATTCCCTCTGCCCGTAACCGCTCCAGCAGCTTCTCCAGCTATGTCCCGCCATGGCGCGGGTGCCTGCCCNGCAATGTACTGAAGCCGCGAATGATGAACCACAAAGTAGAGAGGGATTACTGTATTTTCAATTCTTGTAAAAGGAAATTAAATAAAAATCAAATTAAAAACTAGGCACAACTATTAAAGAAAGGTGACTGGCCTTCCTAGAAAGACGTGAAGGCAAGTCACTGAACAGTGAGAGGTAAAGTAATGCTTTAGTATTCCATCTTATTGTACAAAATGGCAACGTTTACAGTTTTATTGTTTGTTTGCTTTAAGGAGCAGTGTGAAGTACCTAACAGCCTGTAAAAACAGCAAGTATTTGGTTTGGGATTTTTTTGCCCACTGGTAGAACAAGGAAATCAGTAATTTCTTATACAGTGATCCTCCATATAGTTGTGATCTGTAATTTGCGGGATCCACATACTTGCTGTTGATGTTCCAGCGAGCTGTGGGACCTGGCGCATGCGCAGAACACGCAGAACCTACTGTGAACCCAGTCTGCTCATGAATATGTAAATTGGTCCCAGCTAGGAGCTGATGCAGCACGGCCGGGATGCATTCAGTGTAAATGTGTGGTTTTGCATGGCTGGAATTGTCCTCTGCCGGGCTACAAGATGGGGTGACAGGGCTGCCATTGTGTGTGTCTGTATGTGAGAGTGGGGGACACCTTCCCCCTCCCACCCCTGCGGTGTCCTTTGTGTGCCCACAGTCAGGCAGGTCCTAGGGTCAGCATGGGG
>WEKX01014343.1:130351-149539 GCA_013390025.1 Pitta sordida
GGGGTGCCGGGGCTGCCATTGTGTGTGTCTGTATGTGAGAGTGGGGGACACCTTCCCCCTCCCACCCCTGCGGTGTCCTTTGTGTGCCCACAGTCAGGCAGGTCCTAGGGTCAGCATGGGGTGGCCAGCGCGGAGCCGAGCCAGGATGGGGGGGCACCCGGGCCGGGCCAAACCAAGCCAAGCCCCCGCCATCCCTCCCTGCCTGCTAGACATGNCGCCCGCCCTGCTCGCCCTGCTGCCAAAACGCAGCAGCCGCCCGCCTCCCTTGCTGGAGCACAGCCATGCCGGGCAGCCCCCAGGCGACTGAGACAAGCCCCGCTCTCAGGACCATCCTCCAGACCTTATTAGGGGATGGGGCGTGGCTACAGGTGTGATATACTTGACTACGTAGTGGGGTCGCTATCTTCGCGGATTTCACAACTCTCATGAAGAGGGCCAGACCCAACAGCCCACAAGTAATGAGGGATCACTATATTCTACCTTAGTATTTGTAAAGTGCCCTTTCTGACTTTTACTTAGCATTGCTGTCAACTATCTAGAAATTTGAAAAAGAAAATTGATTTAAAATGCAAGAGAAAACAAACCTTTTACAGTAACTAAGAAAACTAACCATCTTTGGTGATCTAATTACTTACATCAAAACCACTATCACTAGAAATATTTTCAAAGAAATTAATTTCTTTAGCAATATTCCTTAAAAGCGGAAAACACTAACTAATACAGTTGAGTCCTAAGACAGTTATAAATTTGCACATAAACAAAACTGCAAAGCATTCTAGTAGCACAATCCATAAAGAGTAACAACCCTAAGATGCAAATCCTACCTGGTTTGATGAATTTATTGACGTGCCATTACTGAGTAGTGAGAATGTTTCCAATTCCTGCTGCAAGAAAGAGAGAGGTCTTAGAGCAGAATTCAGCCCATGAATGATCATAAACTAGGTAAAGCTTCATGATGATACAGTTTCCTTCCAGGCACTGCCCCAAAATAAAAGCTGCGCTGTGACACAAAGGCATACGTTTCTGAACTCTGAGAAGGGACCTATATTTGTTCTGTACAACCCAGAACATCAATAACAATCAGGAAGCAAAAAACTTCCCGGAGGAACAGAATGTTGTTTCTTTTGATTAAGAAATAACTACTTTAGGGAGGCATTGTAGCACTGAAATCAAAACTGAAAGTCAACAGAAGAGATCACAAAGTGTTACCAAAACACCGATCACTAAATTTCAAATAATCAAAAGCATTTCAGGGTTTTAAATTTTTATACTTCTAACATACAGGTGTGTTAAGCCTATCTCAACTGAGTAACATGACAGCAGCAAAAAGTGTTGGCAAGGTCAACACAGGGAACAGCTACAAAAAGTATTTCTGCATTAAACTTCCTTTGCCTTGAGACAGAATCATTTGGGAGTGTTGAGAGCTGCTACAATATCAAGGGGTTTTTTTAGTGCAGGCAAATCACGTGTAAGGTTTGTTGGGGAAAGGATTAACATATTACAGCCAGGTTTACCCCAAAAGCTCTCTACAACCTCAATGCCCACCAGCTGCTCCACCTCGTACCACAAACGTCCCCCTCTGGAGATGGAACATTCTGCCTGTTTAACACAGCACCTCACATGGGGGCGAGGATGCAAATGCAAACCTCAGCCTCCACTACTAGCTCACCGTTCCCTCCTCCCGAGAACAAAATCCGTGACCAAGGCAACCTCATGGAAGGGAGCTAGCAGTGGCCTGACGCCCTCTAGCTCCATCGCAGGGTACACATTTTAACACCCACGGTTACTCCAATTACAGAAGCAGTCCCTTGTAGAGCCAGGATACAGACCCAGCCAATTAGCTGGACCCAGGACTCGCTTTTTGCCTCCTCATTTCCTGGTATCTGACCAGATGTGTACCTGTTGCTCTCGCACAGTGCAGGCCTTTCCCCCAACACAAAGAAGTGTACACAGCCTGCCAGAGGGTTTGCAGGGTGGTGTACATGAGTCTGCAGCTGCAAAGCAGCACCTCCTGCTTCAGTTAAACTAAATCTGCATGAGCCAAAGGACAGCTTCTAAGAAAAAAGAAGTCATACCTGAGGTCTTTTGTACGCTTTTCGAACCCTCAATCCCAGCTTCTGGGCAAGTTCCTGTCCCAGTTGTGTGACGCTTTCATCCTAGAGACAAAACCATTGATGAGACACTTTCAGTTTTGTGGCACACAGAATGAAATAATGCAGAATGTAGTTATGCACACAGGCCTGCACAAGAAGCCTCCATTTTAGACATCAGCAGGTGGACAATTCCCAGAGCAGCCCTAGGAGAGTCCAGGCAGACCTCAGCATTCTTGTCTTTCAGTCCTGCTAAGATGTTGCAGTTGCACCAAGAGTTCTGCCTTACACTCATTCAATGCTGCAGAAAATCAGAATCAAATATTTGCTTCCAAAAAACACCTACTCTGCAAAACTACAGGTTCATGAGTCCTGCTGGCAAGATGGCTGGAGGAGCTGCCAAGGCCAGCTGCTGGGGGACTGACACAGCTTCTGTAAGGTCTACATACTTGGGAAGGAGCCTGTATATCTTCCCTCCCTGCCAGCTGCAGACTTAGTAATCAGTTTTGATATGCAGACTACTTCACTAGCCTGTTTTGCTTCTTTGTTTATTTGTTTTTAAAGCTGAAAACAAGTCTCAGTTTCCAACTTACTAGCTAGAAGGCGTTTTCACTGTCTTCAGCTCCACCTAAACTGCCTAAGCTTAGTCAAGCAGATCCTTTAGCACTGTGTGCCATTTACCACCTTCCCTGGCCAGTGCCCATGCCCACTCACACACCATCATGGGCTTTCTGCCACAACCTTCTTCAATTATTTATCACCAGCACTCATTTTCTTCTGCTTTCCTCTCTCTCCCGGTCCACAAAAATAATGGAGTACTTTACCAGTTTCTTCAAAAAAGAAAAAAGTATCTGCCCAACCTATTGTGATCTCCCTCAATGTTCCAATACCTCCTCCCTCATCTCCAGCCTTCTCTCTGCTTGTCATGCTGGTCTTTCCAATCTCCTCCCTGCACATTCAATCCTCACCCCTTCAACATATGACAAGCCTCTGATTCTTCCAGCCCACAACACCTGTAACTTTTCCCTTCAATTTGAAGTGCCATTTTTTGATTATACTCACTCTCCCATACCCTCAACATAAGTCTTTTCACCATCTCCTCTGAATTCAGTAAAGACAAAATGTCATTTGTCCATTTCCTCTTCTCAAACACCCCATACTATACCAGAAAAAGCATACCACAGAGGAGTATTAACTTCACCATACTGAGAACTTCTGCAAACTAGCAGCACTGGGTATCTGCACCTAGAAAGTTCGCTCTGCTAGAAAGTGAGCCCACAGAATGGCAGATTCTTCATCACTGGAAGTTTTAAGACAGGCTCCGCTTTGACAGCAACAAAGTTCTCAGCAATTAGAGCAATGCAAGATAGCGTGCTCCAGAAGGTAATGGAAACAAGATGAGATGATTGATAGCGTGACTTGTCTTTGATGAAGACTAGGCTTATGATTTCTGTTAATCAGGCAATAGGACAATGTTAATTTAAAGACTGAATTGTTTAGAATAGAGAAAGCAGATAACTCAATATGGAGTTTGAACCTTCCTGCCACAGAGAAGTTTGACAAAGTATCTGTTATTGTAATGATAACAATGGGAGCTCTGTGATCACAGATATATGGTTACAAAATAAATTAAGTTAAATGGCTCAATTGCAATGGGAAATATCAGCAGATATTGCTTTATATAGACACATCAATTAGATACCTTTGTCAGTAAAAGGGCTCCCCAAAAACAATACCTTTAATATGTTTTGGTCACCCTGTTCTGCCAAGTTAAAGGAACAAGAACTTACAAACTATACAAAAGAAATAACTAATTGTTAATGAGGCTTTCAAATAATGCTTCTATGGAAAAATCCACTTTAGTACAGTGGTGAGTGTCCTCGCCTCTCACACGGGAGATCAGGATTCAATTCCCTGCCGGGGAGGCAGTGGTGCCATTTAAGAGTTGGACTCAATGATCCTTGCGGCTCCTTTCCAACTCAGAATATTCTGTGTGAATGCAGGGGTTCTGTGTATAACACTACTAATAAAGGGAAGTTAACTTCTCATGCTGAGGTAGATGCACTTTTCTTGTAATAGCATAACTGTGATAGATCAGAACCAAATTTAGGAAAGACAACCAGTGCTCACTAGAACCCATGTAATCACAGTCTGGTTTACTGATCAATATTTGACCAAAGAGAACATTCAACAAAGACATTATCAGGAAAATATTTAGAACCTAGTATATGCAGATAGTCCCCTCTGCATGCAAAAATCTACACACTTGTGAGCATGAAAATAACTATGACATGTGATGCCAATGACAGCTTTGCATGTTCCTCAAGAATATTTATCAGCTTGCCTTAGCAATCAGTAAGTGAAACATGAGATTTTTATCCAAAATGGGAAAATCATATATGCTTTCCTTCCAAAGTTCCAGTTCCCATTCTCATTAGAACTACAAAAGCAGCCAACTAAAATATTCTCACAGCCTTAGTTCACATTTTGTTAGGGTAGGATTTTGCTCTTCAGAAATAGGCCACCAAGCCTGCTGTCACTAACTGGTGTCTCTGGCTTTGCACTATTTGTAGACATGACTCGGACTGAAGAAACATGGGTGGACTGACATCTTTGAGGCAGAGAGACAGAATTTCTGGGCATAATCATGTCTCAGAAACAGACAAGCTTCCTCTTCCACTATCCTCAGACCTCACACTAAGCATGTTGTAGAGAGGAAGGCTGTGAGCCACAAAACCCAAGACAAGTTGTATGTTAAAAACTTACATGTGGGAGTGACAGCAAGCATCGACTATTGCATTCATACGCTTCTTTGTGTCTTCCAAGTTCATTTAAGGAGCGGGCTTTCCGGAATAGCGCTCGGATGTTCTCTTTGTCAAGACTTAACGCCTTCTCGCTGTCCTCCAGTGCCTTCTCATACAACCCCTGCATGGAAGAAACCACCTGGAGTCAGCTGAGGCACTGCAGACTAACTCCTCCTCATGTGTGAATGCAAAGCATTCTATTTCTCAGCAGAAAACAGGAATATAAACTGCAGTTGGAAGGACATATATTACCTCATTGCACGGATCAGGGGGCAAACACACCTATTCTAACAGAATATTTTGTTAAATCTTGCAAAACTCAGAACACTTTAAAGTCAGCAAATGACAGAGCTAAGGCTACTTGAGTAACCTTATCTTGTTTCTCCCTCTACCTTGGGCATGTTACACTTGACAGTCTCTAATGTTGTGACTGCTTGCTAATTTTCAGGAGACTCAGCCTCATTATGAACAGGATGGACCTGCTCTGGGGTTGTGCCATAAAGGAAAGCTCTTATATGCCTTAGTAAAATGGAAGCACACAGCCTTTTAAAGCCTGAGTATTTCAGAATCCTTTCTCGTGTGTGCTGAAAGTTCCTTCAAGACCCAAACCCTTCTTATTGTCTTCCAGTGCATCACTGGAGGAGGCAGAAGCCTTCAGAGCAATACTCAAACAGTACTCCAGAGAAATACTCTCTCAGTACTGAAAGACACTGGATTGCACTAACTACTCATCAGCATGGACCAGAACTGCATTGTCAGTACCTTAGACATGGCCCCGTCTCTGTCACATCCTTCTTTTGGTCTCGCAAGACACAGTGCAAGAATGGGGAAATATCAGAGTTTTCTGTGTGTCATCATCACCTCCAGAGTTTGAACAGGGAGCAGACAAAACAACTGCAACTCCTCCTGACATCCTTTCCAGCTGCACAGCACTGTAACCATGATGTTCTCCCTGGCTCCTGGGGATGACTTGGGAAGGCACTCACCATGGCAAAGTAGCAGGCAGCTCGGTTGACATGTAGCTTGCAGAGGAGTTCCGTTGGGATGGTCACCTCGTCGGAGGCTGCGTAATCCGCCACATTCAGCCCCTCTACGTACTGTACCAGTGAAAGCTTGAAATCCTTCTCTCGAAACAGATCATTGCCCTCTGCAAACAAGTTTCTCACCAGCTTCTGCAAGAAGGCCTGGGCAGCAGGGAGGGAGCAAATAGACTAAAGTGGATATTCAGAGACAGGAGAGGCTTCCCATTTTCCCATTCCTTTCCTTATATTTTACCAACCTTCTGGCCCACTAAGATGCTCATGCCTTCCCACCCTTCCGTAAAACATCAGGTTTTTAGTGGAGGAAAATAATCCAGTTAAATCCCCATTCTTCTTGAACACTCAAGTATCTTCCCCTCTCCCTAAAAGTTGTCATTGTCAGAACCTTAAAACTTTATGTCACAGACAAATTGTGACAGACCATCCCACGTTCTTCACTTTTGGTATGTAAACTAATGGCTGTGCAACAGAACAAATCTTGCTAACCAGAGTGTTCCCAACTTCAGCAAACAAATTCTCCATTACCTCATAATCTTCTTGGCTTAGGGGTAATGTGGACCTGAAAAAGTGAAAACAAAATAAACATGAAATAGACATCCATGCAAACAAGGGCTTTTGTCTGATGAAGAAATCATCTTTCTGGTCCTGTGTTGATGACCTCAGTGAATTACTGAACATTTTATCACTGTGAAGGCAGCAGGGGCAAAGACAAAAGAGTCAGGGAGCATTAGAGCATTACATTCAGTGATGATCACAGTGGTGTCAAGTGATAGTTAGGTCTCAAAGGGACTTGAAACTAGAGGAATCTTATTCTCAGTTATTCTCCGTGCATGTACAATTATCTGTAATGTGCCTTCAGACAGTCACCTAAAACCCCACATCTTTGATAAAGTCCCATGAAAGACTGTCATGAAGAATACAAGTGTTTTTATGTGCATCTGGTTCTAATGAGAGAAGATGGCACCCCAAGACTTCCACAAATCCTTTGTGAAACCATAGACACACAGTGATAAATACCATCACTTTCCTCTGCCTTAACTTAGCCAAATGCCTTTAGACCTACTCCACAAAAGAAAGGGAGAAAACAACTTCAGCTCTGTTGGTCAAGGCTGTGCCACAAAAGTGGCAGTCCTCGTGTGAGTAACACCTACGCCACAACAGCACTGAGACTGAGGAGAAAGGTTCTGTTCTTCAAATTGGACCTTCCAAGTCAGGCAGGGTTGGTCCACATATATGTATTTTTTCTCTTCAAGGAGAAATCCATAGGACCTAGAGGAATCCTTAGCACCTTTCTTAACACTTTTCTCACCTACAGTGCATATGTGAACTTATTGGTCACAAAATAAACTTTTTTTAGATTTCATCTAATAAGCATCTACCTCCTTAAAATTAAATATAGGAAATGTCATGGCTTTGTAAGAAACATCCATGTTGCTTATAAACTTGGACTACCTCTTTTGCATCAAAAAAACCCCAAAAATGGCACTGCCTCTGGTTCAGAGTTCAAGACACACCCCAGATGCAAGAACAACACCTCAAATTTCTCAACTGTTTTCTTCCCAGGAATCTTGTGTATTTTTATAAATGCTACCAAAAGAAACCTCACAACTGCCCCTCTGAAATGAGGCTTTCAGAGCTTTCAGCCTCATTTAGTCTCAGGTTGGGGTGAAAATATCATGACCACAACACAGGATATAAATATGTAACATGGAAGATTTAGGGGGGGTTCCTACTGTAGGGGGACAGATTTCAGTCATTCTAACTGCATTCTAACCCCACAAACGAATCTCACTAAAATCTTGCTACTTCCTTACCCATCATGGAACCTGGACCCGAGTTTGAGGCCTTTGCTAACTCAGACATGGGAGGGAAAAAATATTACTGCATTTTTTAAGGAAGTACTTGGACTTGTATATTATTATATTATATAAATATTTATTTTATAAAATTATATTTATTTTATATTCATATGGTATTTATAAAATAAATTATAAATATGTCTATTATTATAAATACAGTTATACCCCCACATTTGCAAGGAACAGGTCATGCCATGGTNGCACCGCCCCTCGGCAGAGCAGAGGCACTGCGCATGCGTCAGGCAGCTAAACTCGCAAATGGTTCAATCAAAACTTTGAGAAAATTGCCTCGCAAATGGGCGGGGTCGTAATGCAGAGGTCGCAATGCACCGGGGATTCACGGTAACCTCTTCAAGATCTAGAAGGTCACATGATAGTCATACAAGAGTGAACTGAGGCACCTACCAGGTTGGCAACTGTAAAAGAGCTCAGACAATCTGTTTCTCCTATAGGCACCCTGTGGAGTACCTAACAAGTTACAGTACATCCCCGCGGCATTGCGACCCCTCCATTACGATCCCATGGATTTGAGAGGAAAATTTCTCGCAATTTTGCTTCAGCCACTTGCGAGGTTCTCCGGCCGACACATGCGCAGTACCTCTGCCCTGTCAAGGGGTGGCACTGGTGCTCCCTGTGGGGTGGGACTCGTGGGGAGGGAGCGCGGTTTCTCTGGCTCGTGATGGTGTTTAGAGCCTTGTGGCACCGTGCCCCCGTCCCTGACCCGGGAAACTGCCCCATGAAAGTGAGGCAAGAGAGGTTGGGCAAGTGCTGTGTGCTGGGAGGGGGCAGCAGTAGCTGCGCCAGGAGGGGGCTTCTGTTCCCCCGCCCTCTGGGACTGTACGGGCAGTGCTGCCTCTCCTGGGACCAGTGGATGTTAAAGGGAAGGATACTCCAATATTGACACCCCCTCCACTCCCCGCCATAAGCGGCACAGGGTGTCGCAGTGTTGCAAAGTTAAGGTTAAGGTTTCCCAGGCTCCAGTTATGCTGAGCAGAGCCTGGGGACACCTCTTCCCCGCCGCGGAGGCAGGGCGAGCATGCGCGGTGGCAGTAGCCAGGCTTCTGAGCCCCCTCTGACTCAGGAGACACCCCCCCCAAGAGTCTCTGGGCTTCTCTGGGCTGCTGTGAACCACGCGCACTCACAGCCCAAACCAGCCCCATGTGCCGTGCTGGCCCTGCGGCCGCACCGCGGTGACAGCCCCAGCACAGCACACAGGGCTGGGATGCCACGCCAGGACGCTGCAGGCACGAGCACTGGGGCCGGGGTGGGGCTGAGGAGGGGAGCAGCGGTGTGGGGTTTGGGCTGCGAGCGCGCTCAGTCGCAGCAGCCTGGAGTAGCCCACAGATTCTCAGGGAGGTCTCCCGAGTCAGAGTGGGCTCAGAAACGGTTCCCTTTGCTCCCCTGTGCTGAGAGAGCCCGTGATCAAAGTGTCCGCAGTGCTCCAGAGTGCCTGGGGGTGGAGCAATGGGCGTGGTCTGCATGTATAATAATGACCTGCACGTGTTTGCAAATTTGACATTCTGTGAGAGCCCTGGCATAACCCATTCCTCGCAAATGAGAGAGGATAACTGTATTTATCTCACTTTCCCCACCTACAGAATTGAAACATTATCTCCCTTCCTAAGAAAGGTGGGATAACCTTGTTGAGAGAGCACTTTGAGATCTTCATGCTGAAGATGAAGGAGAAGGTCCAAGTAACATTAGCATTACACCGACTAGAAAGATCATCCTGGAAAACCCAAGGAAATTAAAATGACAGAATTTAAAGTTTAGGGAGCACTCTGAAAAATCACAGTGAAAATTCTTGGGCCAGTATCTCTTTCCCATGCAGAAAACACAAAGCAGTGAGTAGGAAGAACTCAGTTCCTGCAATCCTCGATAGACAGGTAACCACCTCCAAACCCACAGGAAACACTGAGGTTGTCCACTTACTGAATGAACTGAAGTCCTTTCTCTATTTCTTGTTTTCTCTTCTGTCTCTCCATTATACTTGCTGCAGAGGAAAAAGAAAAAGAAACAACACAAAATGAGGTGTTTTAGGTCTTGCTGGCAATTAAACAGCACAGTATTTTGTTTGTGCCTGAATTTACTACTAACAAAATGTTCCAGACCAGATGCCCTGAACACCAAAGTCCATGATTTATTCACAGTACAGATACAGAACAGCAAGCAGCTCACTACCAAGTACGTAGCATCTGCTTTTTCTCACACGCCACTGACAGGATACATGGGCAAAGAGGAATCACTTCAATTTGAGCTCTCTACTTAGGCTGCCACTAAATAAAGCAATGGGAAGCAACTGTTATTATGACTGCCTTCTAGGAAAGGGAAAAAAAACCCCAAGAACAATTCCTCTGCATCGGCAGTCATTTCAGGAATTTGTGCTAAGACCCTCCCATGATAAGCAATTCTGACCATTATCTCCCTGGGATGGATTTGAACTGTTTTACTGCACAACATATGAAAAAAGAAATCTATGTAAGGTGTATATGGGGACATGAAGGAAGGAGAAGGAATTGCTTGCCATAGTCCACGTAAAAGAACAGCACTGAATCTATGCAATGGGGATTTCATGCTGAAAATCTGCAGGCAAGAGCAGCACAGACTGGGGAACACTCATTTGGAGAGGGAACAGAGCCTCCATCCTGCAGTGTTTTAAGTTGGGGTGAGCAGTGCCTCAAGAATGGTTAAGAGCCATTTTGCGGTTATGACCTTTTTCTCACCTAAAATGGCCTTGAATCACATCATTAGATAAATGAGGTTCATCCTCTCCAGTTCAGAAGCAAATTTTGGAGTGGCTCCTCCCTGACCTTTCTCCGAGGCACACAAGTACAAGAGAAAAATAAGGAAGGGGAGAAAGAATGATACTGTGTGGCAAAATAAGAGTTGTTAGTGACAGCAAATTTCAGATCAACCAGCTGTGACCATAAATAATGCTCAGCATTTGAGGAATAGGAACTTGGGGACAAAGGCAGCAAGCTCAGGAACACTTAGATAAGGCGGAGATAAAGACACTGTGCCTTCCCAGCCTGGGACTGCCTCTTCAGAGATCATGAGAAAAACTCATTTCTCTAATTTCACACTACAACAACTTGAAGAACATTATCACCCACCTTCCTTATACACTAAGTCCATCCCTATAATTCTAAGATATCTTGCAGTATCTATGGACGCTGAGCCTGGGACAAAGTGAAGGGGCTTTAAGGTACATAAAAACAATCCTGACAACTCAGCAAGCCCTTATTGATTGTGCTCTGTGCCACATAAAATGGAGAATTGATACCTGCCCTTTACAAAGAAGGAGAGTTGGGGGAAGGGGGAAAGGCAGAAGTGAGAGAAGGACTAGAAAAAAGTGTCAGCTGAAGGAAGGAAGAGCTTGAAAATGATACTGTGCAGTTTGTAAGTCATCAGATGTTAAATCTGGGACCAATCTGGTTCAAGCAGCACGTAGAAGATTTTAAGCAGCTGCATTTGGAACAAGATGGGCAGTGCAGCAAGACAGGGAAAGTCAACAGACAAGATGAGTTATGACCAGCATCTCTACAAAGGCTTTTAACAGAAATGATGGAGAAGAGCTGGTATACTTCAGTACAACACCAACAGAAGGCCTGAAGTAATTCAAAAATAGCCTGGATAATGAGCAATCAGTAAGAAATAAGGAAATTTAACAAGGAGACTGTGAGGTTAATATGATCACTAGCACTACAGGCAGACAGGCTAGAGGGGTAGAAAAAGAGGCAGAGGCAATTCATTTGGTCTTTCTCCTTACATGAAATTCTGCAAAGACAGAGAAAGTAGGAGAGAATAGACAAGGGGAAGAGGAGCAGTAGGAACCATTTCCCCACAGACAGCAGAGAAAGACACAAAAGAGGACAGGGCAAACACAGAGCACTTTATGAGAACCGTAAGGGCCATCAGAGACAGGAGTGGGGGAAGAGTCATCACAAGAAATGACATGAGATGAACTGGGGGGACAGACGAGGAGGCAAAAGTCAAGTGGACCCTCACGAAGTCTCATGAGGAAAGCACAGGGAGGAAAGAGGGATTTCTAGCTGTCCAGACCCTGAATATATTAAAAGGTTTGAAAACCTCTAAAAAGCCTCACCTTGGACCCCCACCTACTGCACCCTCTGTCCATGGTCTAGGAGCTCCACGTCAGCTGAGGTGCAGGTATACTGCCTTGTCTAAGCCATACTGTAGATGAACCTGTCCTCAGTCCTATCTCTGGGACACATTTTGGACCTACACTGCAGACAGCTTGTCTGCAGTCTTGTTTCTGTCACCGTCTCCTGCAGCTAGACTCATTGGGTGGACACATGGATCCAATTCACCACATCTTTTCCGGGTCTGTTGATGGATCATTGCTATAGGCATCTAGTTCTGCCTGCACTGTTCAGATACAATGGGACTGTGGCCTAGTGAGTGAGGGCTTTGTTTAAGAATGTCGTCACCTTTGGCTACTTGCTTGTCCTCTGTGGAGGACCAGCCCTGCTCTTGCTGCTCCATGGGCCATGAGGGATGCTGGAGAGAACAAAAGTCAGGGAAGTGAAGCAGCAGCCCATGGATCTGATGAAAAGGGTGATCATTGGTGACTGTGGGGAGAGCAGTTGCACACTGGCTGGTCATCACAAAGTCAATGGCTGCATTCCAAAAATGCTGTGGCACACCTTTACCATTGTGTATATCCACAAAACAAATCACAATTTTGAAAATCTTCTGGTATGCAGTCTACTTCTGTTTCTGAGCTCAACTTTTAAAACACACTGCAAGGAGCAAAGAAGAAAACAGTACCTGTTCTCACAGCTATCCTGACTCCTTTGCTAAAACATCCTACACAGCAGAGTATGGGCACGTGTTACAAGGAGAACTGATTACTGTTACTTGCCCATAGAACAGGGCATTCAAATACCTATTACTAACCGAAACCTGGAGCGCAGCCAAAGGACTACAGGGAATGGCTCCAGAATGTCTCCTTTCTAGATTTACCCAACTCTTCTTGCATCCTGGAGCTCCCCTTCTGTTTTTTCTCACCTCACTAACATTGCCACTGCATCCAACATGAATATCTCTATCCCTGCACATGTGGATGGCTGACCAACCTATTGCATCTCTTTAAGTTCCACAATATACAGCTACAGTTTGATCCTTGCTACAAAATCTTCATTAAAATAACCCTCTGTGTTTACTGCCTGCTGTTTACTTCCTACCCTCATCTTCCACAGTGAGCGTTTTTCAAACCAGAACTCTCCGCTGCTTTCTTTAGACATAAATCACAGACCTGATCTCCCCTCTAGACTGCCGCTCTCTGATATTGCCCCATGCCTCTCTCTCCTTGCAAGTGGGTGACCAGTTTTCTCTGCTAAAGTTCTGTCACACATTCAGGCTTATGTCACAACTTTGCACATAAGACTCATCTCCTTATGGCAACACCCTCAAAATGCACATCACATGTTGTTGCCTCAACAACTTCTTGTACACCTCTCAGGAACAACTACCTTTCCCTTTTGACGTGACTCCACACCAGCACCCTTCTCCATGCATGGCAGACCTTTCCCCTGTCCTGACTGCCCCAACCACTGCTGGAGGCTGCCATTCAGACTCCTCTTTTTGCTCTTCACATCTGCTCCCCCACCACTTCACCAGTAAACTCAGTCACTTAGGTCTCCCCTCACCGTTCCAGCCTCTCTGCCATGCTTCATTCGACCCTCGGATGAAGTCACCACTCATGCTGTCAAATCCAACACACACCAAGCCATCCGTACATGCAACACCTCAGTTCTGCTGCACACCATACCACAGCTACTGCCTAATTAATAAGCACAGAACTTGTTCAGCTTTTGTTTTCTCGGTCTTTTAAATATTTTCAGAAGCACAGCAGAAAATACTTCATGAAGCATTGTGTCTAAGAGTCCTTTTTTTTTGTTCCCCCCTCCCCCAATCTGTCTTTCCAGGACTGTCTACTCAAATCACTAGCAGAATTCAAATTCAGAGTATTTATATCCCCACTACAAAGCTCTTATCCTTTCAGTCCAGAGATGTTTATCCTCCCTGGCCAGCATCTAGAGAGACCTTTATTCACAGTTCTTCAATGAGTTATAAACTACTTGCCAGATAGAAACAAAATGCTGCAGACAAGCAAAATGATTTTGTTGCCTTCAGAAGAAAGCATGAGCCAGTGAACTGGGTGTCTGAGCCACAAACTGGGTAGATACGCACTAGATAGGTAGATGGCTAGAAACACTATGAGATGGGACAGAAAGACTTGAATTTATCTTATCAAGGACATGGGTGTTATTCACAACCCTGCCAGAGCTGCATTTGGGCAAAGTTTTTCATACTGTATTTCTGGGATGACAATGAGTTCACACTTGACTGACTTCCAGGCTTTGACTGTAACATTTCAGCCAGAAATAAGTGCACTGAGATGCAAGTGGCAGGTTGTAGAGCTGAGACTGGAGCTCCTCAGACAAAAGACTCCAGGAAGCACTGCTCTACAGCATAGGAGTTTTTCACTGGCTGCAGTTTGGCTACCTCAGTGGTGCAGCAGAACAGGTAACTGGGCACATGTCAAGCAAAGGATAAGCTGCAGAGCCCACTACAAGCTTAGGTTCCTGCTCACTCCCACAGTTGCTTTCTGCCATGCCTCATTCCCTCAGTTTTAATGCTTCACACAGCCAACAGCTCTTGGATTCCCTACGACCATGCTGTGCCCACTAAGTTTGACAACTCCATCGTTCCACACACTGGCCACCCCAAGGTACTTCCAAAGATGCCATCTCACATCCCAGCATGCCATTAATGCCACTCCTGCTTCGCAGTACCACTGGGGTCATCAGGGTGCCATGAGCTTCACCCAGCAATATTCACTGCACCCAGTGAAATGCACAGCAATGTAGCAACAAACTCCTCACTCCTCAATGAAAATAAAAGCAGTGACCATGAGTTTTCCAAGGAGGGGGAGGGCAGTGGTGGCTAAAGCCTCAAGAGATCACCCCAGCCCCTATCACCCCATTTTCCATTCTCTCCAACCTTGTGTTCCACACATAACACCTCCGTGCACAACTGACCACCTTTCCTCCTGCCCCCACCGTAATGCAGCCAAGGAGGGTGATGGGGTGACGCTGCCTGTCCCCCTGCCACTTGGATTTGTGTCCACGCTCCCCTGCCTCATTTGAAAAACTCAAGCTCGGGGCTGTTTCTCACACGGATGGCGCGGGAGCCCTCGCTCGCCTCCTCCCCCTCCCCGCGCCAGCACTAGGCCGCCGATCCCCGGCCTTGCGTAGAGGCCGCCACTGACAGAGGCGCCACCTCGGCCGGCCGGGGCTGAGAGGGGCTGGAGGCGACTCCCGCACCCCGCGGCTCTGCCAGCCGCCGGCACCCCGCCATGCCCGCCGCCCCGGCTCTCATGGGAGGGCTCTCCCGCAGCACAAGACATCCAGGCTTCCCCGCGAAAAGAAAAACAAACCAAAACATACTCTTCCTCCTCCCCCACCCCCCCCATCCGCTTAAATAAAAATCACACATCTCCAGAGTGTCTGGTAGGCGGCTTTAAGAGAAAAAAACACCCATAACACATAACGTCCCCTGCCACCCGGAAACTGTCTAAAACATTAAAAAATTAAAACGAAAACAAACAAACACACAAAAACAACACACAGTCTTCTTATTTAATAAACTTTAGAAGCCTCTACGGAAGGTGCATCCCCAAAGCAATTCCACAAGGGATTCTCTGCTGTTTCATGGGGTTTGTACCAAACAAGAGGGGGGAAACTGCAGCCTAAATACAGACCGGAACACAGCTCTCGAACCTACAAACCACAAACACGCACAAACGCGATTAATACTAAGTTTTCCATATAAACCCAGGGGCTTTCCCCCTAGCTATCCAATTTTAGACTACTACTACATTTTTATCCAGGGGGTGGGATTAGGATCTCTGACAATTTTTTTTTTTGCAAACCCCACATTTTTGGTAGATGAGGGGTTAGCTTCAAAATCTTGCCCGTATTATTTTTCACCACTTTTTTTTTTTTTTAATTTGCAATTACACAATGTTTCATCTATGCATTAACTATCTAAACCCTTTACTTTCTAAAGAAGCAACATCCGGATTTTCTCGTTTCTCAAGTCCACCCCTTTCTACATACACAAACACACACACATACGGAATTGGTTCAAGACAAAAATAATCCCCCCAAAATAATAATAAAGAACTCACCTCTCCTCGGGTTTTCCCCCCCACACTATGCATAAACTTTCCTTGATAAATGGTATTGTATTACTATAGATATTATTATTGTATTATTACTAGAAGTAATAATAATAATAAGTGCTATTTAATTATAGAAGGCAGCATTCTGCTTCTGAATCGGCTGCCCCTGCAGCTCCCTCCATGTGCCTCCTGATCTCTTTACTTTCATTTCCAGGTCTCGCTCTCGCTCGCTCGCTCTCAGCTGCACCCGCAAGAGAAAATGCCTCCCTGCATATCCTCTGGGCCCTAGAGGCTACCGCTTTCCATTACAAAAATTCACAGATCTTTCCCTTGTGGCTGGTTTTGAGATTCTTTAAGGTGAATTAGGCTTAAAAAAAAAAATCTAAAAAAATATTCAGCAGCCGACTCTCCATTCCATTTTATTGCAACATTTTTTTCTTCCTGGTTGTGTTTGCTAAAAAAAAAAAAATGCTTCAAAAGAAAGCGAAGCTGCCTCTGCAGAGGGATTGCACACATACGAATGCAGGAATGAACTGAATTATGAGACACCCTCCGGGATTATCACATATATGAAGCAGTGACCCTTTTGCCCCCCCATCTATGTTTGCTGGATGGGGGCCAGAGCTACTGCTTATGGCAGAGCAATTATCTGCTCCAGCCAGACCACACTTATTCCACCCTCCACTGCTGTGGAGGTTCCCTTTAAATAAGATCTTCTGAAAACATAAATCTTTCGGTGGAAAGACATACTCTATGAGCGTGTAACCATATTAATACGTATTCTATGTTATACCGTTGGGTATTATACAATCTAAATATATGTATCTATAATATATATGCACTCAAATATATGTGTGTATATGAATATATTTTTATGTTTATGTTTTTAGATCTATAATTGATATTATTTTATATTTTTATATATAAAATAGATTTCTATTGAAGTTAGGCACTTTTGGGGAACCAAATTTTTGCTGTGTTTTCATTACAAATCCCTCGATATTTCCAGAAAGTGAACTGAATCTCCACAGCAGTCCATGCCAGCAAAGCTTCAGAGCTGCTGGTGGGAAGCAAAGGAGGCCCAGTGGCACATGTTCTATTGCAGGAAGTGGTTGGGAAGACACCAATACACTGAACACCTTCGATAGGGGAGTTCACCCATCCCTGCCCAGCTCCACTAGCACTAACTTCAAATAACCTTCTGAAATTAGTTTTATGCTCAGCTCCCAGCACAGCCTCCATTGTAGAACAGGTTTTCCTCTCCCTAAAGATTTCTGTCTGCCATCAGATGAATCATTTCCAGACTGACACTGGTTTAAATCACCAGGTTTTTTTCCAATGTTATCAGTGACATGTTTACTCCTGAGTGGCTCACTTCTCTATTTACAATGGCCCACAAGATTGTCACTTTGTGCTTTTCAGCTAAGCAACTCCAACAAGATTCAGAGACAGATAGAAGGTAACATCTGAAGTGTACTAAACTTGTTTAATATTTAAAACGTTGATCAGAAAAGAAAATACTTTATTATACTGAGTAGGATTGGCTTCTGGCAGCACTGTCAACAAAATAAACTATAGGCTGTGAATTGTATAATGTACCATATGACACTGCAGAACACTGGCTGACTTCACAATATTTTATCACACTGTACTTTTTAAAAATATTGATTATTATCCAAAGATTGCTGTTGTCTATGGACAAGACAATGTTTATTTTTATTATCTCTTCGGGGGCTTTGTTACCTCTTATTTTTAGGCAGTGACGTGGTGACAATAAGTGGAGTCTAAGCAAGCTGGGCCTGTGGTTTAGAAGCTGCTATGTAAAATGTACATTAAATGACAAGCCCTGTTGAGGGGCAGTTTTGGGCAGAAGAAAGGTGGAGCAGTTCTGCTGGGAGAAAGTAAACACGAGGAGAGTTGATATGCCAGATTATAGTGGGAGGGCAGCCTCACAGGGCCATCACGAAATGAGTCAAAGAGCCCAGGACACCTCCAACCTTACAGCACCTCTGGAAGGAAATGGCATTGCTCCTCTCATGGAAAAACATCTTTCCTTAGTGGTTAATTTGAAGATTTTCACAGTGTACCAGCATTATTATCAAGCTGTCATGTACAGGCAGTCAGCAAGAGTCAAAACACCTCAAATCCCTGATAAAAACTAGGTAAAGTACCGTAAAAATTTAATTTGTAAATCTATTCTTTTAGGGAGAATGAATGTACAGATCTATGCTGCAATGCCACAGTACACCTACATGCCAATATAGCTGCCCCTACAGTCAACAACTTCATTCTTGGGCCTCTGGCACAGGAAATTACCCAATATTTGGGAAAATGACAGGAAAGGGAATCAGATGTATCTGATACGATCCTGTTTACTGCTAAAAATCATGAGGAATTAACAACCAGTGCCTAATCTCTTGCTTATATTTCCCAGGTTAAAGCTCCTTCTCAAGATTTTATTCCCTCATCAGCTCTACGTGTTCTGGGAGCGTTATGCTCCTCAGATGCAACCACAGTCTAGTCAGTGCCTGAGTGCTTCTTAATTTTCTTCGATTGCAAGTAAAACTCCTAATTATTTATGAGGTAAATTTTGCTCCCATTTTCTATCTGGTTGCTGTACCCATTTATGGCTTTTATTCTTTCAGCTGTCACACTGCACTAAGAAACGTCCAGGTTCTAGGGGAGGTTTATGTTGAACTTCAGGAGGAATTTTTCACGGAAAGGATTGGAATGGGACATTGGAATGAACTGCCCAAGGAGGAGGTGGAACCACACCAAGGAAGTGTTTAAGGAAGGGTGGGATGTGGCACTTAGTGCCACGGTTTAGTTTACATGGTGGTGTTCAGTCATAGGTTGGATTTGATCTCCGAGGTCTTTTCCAACCTAATTGATTCTGTGAAACACTTCCCTTAGTAGAAAGGTCTGATAGCACTCAGGTACAAAGAGGAGATGTGCAGGGACACCATCTAGGCGAGGCATCATAGCAGAAGGCACTCCTATCCCATCTGCGGACATGCGGGAGCGCCCGGAGCGACAGTTTCCCCGGACGCGGACTGTGCAGGGGGCTCCGGAACAGATCCTGGGAGCCCTTCGGGCCTCGGGCCGAGGCCAGGGCCAGGACTACACGTCCCGGCGTGCCCCGCGGCCGCCGGCGCCGCGTGCACCCTCACGGCCCCGCCCCCG
>WEKX01014344.1:184-15473 GCA_013390025.1 Pitta sordida
GTTAGGTAAGGGCATAGAGATTTAGGGATTTTAGTGAATTAGTGAAAATCTGGTGAATTTCTAGTGAATTTTAGAAGGACTAGTAGACTTCAAAATCATTCAAGAAATCTGAGAGTTAAGGTTGAATATTAAGGGTGAAAAACGCTGTCCTGCAGTACTTGAAGGTGAACAAAAGTGAGTGCTAGCCACAACAAGGGGAAAAGAATGAGCAACATTGGAGCTAACTGGTTGAAGGACTTATGGCAAAGAGCATGTCCATGACATAATGTTGAAGGGATGAATATTCATGGGGTGATTTACATATGCATGAGACAAGGAGTTAAAGATTGGTGACAAATCTGGGCGGTTCCCTCTTTTGTCACCTGGCAGGGCAAGGGACACTGCTGTCCCTCTTTCCTTAGCTCTTGGGCCAAAAATAAACTTTTTCTGCTTGCAAGTAAATTACCTTGAGACTTCCATTAAATCACTGCAGGTAGCAATGAAGGGTGTCCCTGGCCCCCACAGTGCTGCTGCTGGTGGATGTGGTGGGTGGGGGGCTTGATGGCTCTCAGGGCCAAGGCCTGGTGGGGTCAGTCTGGCCAGTGTCTGGCAAAGCCTTGGAGGCAGCAGGGACCCAGGGCTGGGGAGCGGGGGTGGGAAGGAAGGAGGGGCAGAGCCTCTGGCCGCACTAGTGAGCAGTAGGTGGCTAGAGAACCGACTGTAGCTGTGGTAACACTTGTGACCTTCTGGCTCTACACTGACATCGCAAGCACCGCTTTTTTGGCTATATGCACACTACACTGTGAGCGCAACCAGCACTTTTTTGTGGGGTCGGGCTGAAAAATTTTATGCATTCCCACAGCAGCGGTGCCCCCAGGGTGGTCCTGGCTCCTCCATGTCCTTTTGCTGGGAAAAACAGTCCCATCAGCCACAGCTCGTGGAGGCATGGACCCAGCCACCAGTGGGGACAGTGCTGACAAGGGGGAACAGGGACACAGCCACAGAGCTGGCACCCTCGCTCTGCTCTTGAGTGGAGGCCAGACTCTGACATGGCCGGATCCTTCCACACAGCATTGCAAAGTGTCGCCTGCTGCTATGGCAACACAAGCCCGTGCACCATGTCTATACACTCAGCTCAGCTTGGCTCAGTTTGGCTCAGCCTGGGTCCAGTGGGAGGCGACTGCATGGCTGGATTCCTTGCACCAGGAGCTCCTGACAGCTTGGAGTCCCCCAGCCAGCCACGAGAGTGTGTGTGTGGTTGTGTGTCCCAGAGCCACTCCTTCCATAAGAACAGGTGGGAGGAGACAGTGGCAGAGCTTCCCTCTCTCCCCACTTGCTCCCCCGTGCCTCCTGTGCCCAGGACACAGCTTCCTCAGCTGGCACAGCGCGGTTGAGCAACCCTGCAGCCACGAGGTAGGCAGCAGTGCCTTGGTGAGGCACAGCCCTTCGGCAGCCCTGGCCACACCACTAGGGCTGAGGTGTAAAAAAGTTGCCCAGGCAGATCTGACCTAGCCCGCACTCATGGCTGGCTGGGGGGTAACAAGTTCCCAACAGCAACAATGCGCTGAGTGGCGGGGACGGTGCCAGCAGAGCAATGCCTTCCCAGTGCGGGAAAGGATGATGCAGTGGTGGGCAGCTGAGAGGAGTGGGAAGCACCTCCCCTGCCCACCTGTCCAAGATCTGCAGAAGGGTTGCGGGGCTGGCTCCCAGCGGTGCAGGGGACCTTCAGTGGCCATTTGGGAGATGGCGCGAGGTGGGACTGAAGCAGCCCTGGCAGAGGGAGTGGCCCTGGCAGCGCAGGCAGGGCTCTGGAAGCCCCCGGACCACCAGCCCTGCCTCACCCCACACCCCGGCCATCTGGAGGTGCGGGTTCTAACGGATTGTGCATGACCAGCGTGGTCCAGGAGGAACTGGAGCAGCCAAACGGACAGCCCAGCCTGAGGTTTGACACAGCATCAAGTGAAAACAGCACTGTGCCCCAGAACCACGGCCCTGCGTCTGTGGGCAGTGGGACCTGCACCAGGAGCCGCCCAGGGGCCTGCAGGGAACGCCACAGGGAGGGGTCAGAAGACACTCCCTTCGCTCTCCTGATGCATCACTGGCTGTGGGGCAGTCCCAGGAATGCCCTGCAGCCACTCCGAAGCAGGGTTTAATTGCATATTCTTGAGTTCTCTACATTCGTGGATCACAGCCTTTGGGCAAGGAAAGGAGACCTGTTGCTCTGCAAAAGTTGGGTGATGACTGCATTTCCTCTTCATAGCAATTTAAAAACTATTTGCTCTCCATCAAAAAGAAAGGGAACAGGCTACCGTGCATGGCTTTGCAGATACCTCCTACACACTTCAAGACTTTGTTTAGTTCCCAACCAAGTGTTCTCTTTTTTAAACTACGTGATCATACCTGTTTCTCCACTAATCTCAGATATGCCATTTTCTAGACTTTCATTCACACTCGCTTATTTTCCCAAGACACTTTTCTATTGCTCCATAATTCTCTTGAAGAGTGCTACCCTTAACCACAAATACTAAGCTCAAGCATTACCAATTTAAATCAGACTCCTTTTTATGTGATTTGTGTTTTTGGTTTTTTTCCTCCCCAAAAGATGTTATTGGCTCATGTTCAGTCTGAGATCAACAGCAACCCCAGGATTTCTACACACAGAACCCTGACCTAGCCTGGAATTCCCTCTACTGAATTTGGATAGGAATAATTAGTTGCATAGATGCTGTATTTTGCACTACTCTATACTGAATTTTATACTGTTTTTCAGACACATTTTGCTAATTTTGCATGATGATTTTTAACTTCCATGCCTTACTTCAACAGGCATGCAGTCCCCCAGTATTCTTGCAGCTCCACACAGCTTTCTGTCATTATCTATAGGGGTTTTCCTATGCTTATCATTGCCTCTCAGCAGTAACTATGGGAACAGGTTTTTCCCTTTGCATAAGTTACACGAGATTATACAGTGCTGTTTCTCATGGAGGATAGGAGAAATAACTAATCCAAAAGCTGTTTATGGCACGATTCCGAAGTCTTTTATTTTTATTCAATCCAAATAGGACTGAAAATCTCTGAAATGTTCACTGAGATACTGTGCTCAAAGAACGAATATCTTCCCCTGAGACTTCAACAACCTCAAAGCCGAAAGCATGCCTGACTTATTTCCTGCAAAAATGTAGAAACTGATCCTAATTACTAGGACCACAAGAAAGTCTTGAGAAAAAACTTGAAGAGAGTCTACTGATTTTATCTATCAGATTGACTACCATGACTTAAACATGGTTTTGAGAAACAAATGTGATGTTTTCTCCTGCATGAAAATACTTGTCACAAAATTTCATAACTGATCAAGCATGTTCATAATGTCCTGTACCAAAGTAATAGTAAATTCAATATTGCATCTTCATCGGTGATAAAAATTGTATGTTTCAATAAATGGTACAAGAAACATGGACTAATCTGTTCTCTGTGACTGTGCCATCTTACTCCCTAATGCCAAGCGTAAGACTTATTTAATTCTTTCACTAGCTTTTTGCAAAGAACCAAAATTATGAAAATTTGGTCAGTAACAAAAATGTGTACTCCTAGTTTTTACTCTCTCTGGTATTTATAACATATCTCTTTGGACTTCTAATTTTCCTGAATTTTACAAATCTCTCTCATCTCTAAATTACTAAATCATGCATTTACTAAAATATATCATACTGAACTAAAAGGTGGTCTTGAAATGTCAGAAAAACTTCACAAGTAAGTTCTCTGTGTTCTCGCTGTTATCTAAAAAAGCTTTCCTACAAACACATATCCAGTCCTGTGGAGAGGCAGGTAAGCTCTGATTGCCAAAGGTAACAGCAGCTGCAGAACAGAAGGATATAGGATTAGAGTATCTGATTATAAAAAAAAAATCATCAACCCTTCAATTCACGATGATAAACAAGAACAGTAGCAGCTGGCAAAACCCCCTCATACTAATTTCAATCTCAGCAATATTTACATTTTGTTCTGAAATACAACTTGTGTTTCTGTGTACTTTGAAACAGATGCTGTGTCCAAAGAGTGGGTGAAGTGATGCTTACAAACATGATTGAGCTGTGCTTCATTTCTTCGAGTGTGCTGGGACAGATGGAACAGCACACTCCTGTGGTCTGAACAGCACTGAAAATCTGAAAGTCACAAACAATGAGCCAAATAATGGCCCCACATGTGCTGATGGCTTTCTGTGTTGCTTTGGTCTTGTCACATAAAACATTTTGCTATACTGGTGTCTAACATCAAATACGTAAATCAACATTGCACTTTGTCATCTAAAGACATCCAGTGTTTTACATTCTTAACTATGATGACAAACACTGGCTATATACACAATACTGCATATCCATCGAGATAAATCAAGACATAAAAGACATTACATTCACTATACAACAACAAAACAAAGATAAGTTCCAGGGAGGTGTTTATAAAACTGATGGCTGTTTGACCTACTATGCCAAAACATATTTATGGATGATCAGTAACTCTGAGCCACATTTAAACTCATGATTTGGAGGTGAATGACTTCCTATTTATTTAGATCATATTTAAGTGTCTAGTTAAGTATCACATAAACAAACGGAAAAGAAAAATAAACAAAAAATCATAGAATCATAGAATGGTTTGAGTTGGAAGGAAGCTTAAAGGCTATCTAGTTACACCCACACTGACATGTACAGGGACACCTTTGGTCAGGTCAGGTTGCTCAAAGCCCCATCCAACCTGGCCATGAACGCCTGCAGGCATGGGGGATCCACAACTTCCCTGGGCAAGCAAGTATTTCACCACTGTCACAGTAAAGTTCTTCCTACATCTAATTTAAATTCACCCTCTTTCAGTTTGGAGTCATCCCCTCTTGTCCTATCACTACACGCTTTTGTCAAAAGTCCCTCCCCAGCTCTCCTTTTGGCCCCCATTAAGTACTGGAAGGCTGCTAGAAGGTTCTTTTCTCAAGGCTGAACAACCTCACCTCTCTCATCCTGTCTTCACTGGGGAGGTGCTCCAGCTCTTTGATCATCTTTGTGGCCCTCCTCTGGACTCATTCCAGCAGGTTCATGTCCTTCTTTTGTTGGAAGCCCCAGAGCTGAATGTAGTTTTGAATGCAGCTTAGGAATGACATTTCATGGGCTGCTACCTCCAGGCTTTGTCAGGTAACTTCTTTAGCCAAACATGCAACACAGACTATATATCCTGACTGGTAATTGTGATTAATTATTATTAATACAACAGTAATCGTCATACAGAAGAAAATTAAACACTAAATGGGCAAATAGCAATACTTGCCTGTGGCAAAGACAACATTCTTTGACACTAGTCTGTATTCCACGATAGAGAACTGAGGAAGTTCAATCCTCTCCACACCAGTGACTGCATTATCTCCACCTCTCCAGTAGAACTCTATGTCATCAGTTGTATAGCCATCTGCAGGCAAAGCAGGAGAGTAAGTCAAAAATAACAGCAGACTCAAATGTAGCTTCAAACATGCAGCTTGTCATTTGAGACAATGAAAAGACCTGGAACAGCTGGAGAGCTGTACGGTATTTTGCCCATGGGAAGGTCTCACAAATAGCTGTGCCCTAACAATCTGCCCAAGAATTTTGGGCAAAACACTGTTTTTTATTTATTTTTTTATCACTCACATAATATTCAGTAATGACCACAATGAGAAGAAAACCCTATCCATTATTTAAGATTAATTAATTATTTAATTCTGAGACCAATTGTATATTTACACTGATAATCACCAGAAGAAGATGGATTATTCAATGAATACAGAGAATCATAGTTGAGGCAGACCTTTTCCACTCACACTAAACAGTACGAGCTGCACCATTTCCATTAGCTTCTCTAGTGGAGGACTACAGATGAATATAGAATATATACTAGTATTTTCTGTATACAGCCCTAAATTTCCAACCAGTAGCAGAAATGGAACAGGAACTCCTGAAGAGCAAATATACATCTGAATATTGCAATACTAGGACTAGGTGAAAACGAGAATATTGTTTGGGACACAACTGAGAATCATAAATGGGGTCAATCTGAAAGCCCAAGGGGTGTCTTGTAGCAAGATGGTCCATGCAAAACAAAGCATACTGAAAGAAAATGATACCACAGTGTTTACTGTCTTGAAAATGAAGCTGATGAAAATACAAATATACATCTCTTGTGCTGAAGATAAGCATCCACTCACTACCTCTGCCAAGTCAGGCATGAATACTGAATTACTTCATTCTGTCCTAAACTCATTTTTCTAGGACATATTTATCTAGAAATGGATGACTACTCCTATTTCTTAATAAGTCAAATAAACAGAGAAACAAAAAAGCCAAACAATGATAATCACATGATTCACATTGTTTACAGACACGTGCAATTATTACATGGTACTATAAAAAGAAAATTGCCTTGTGCTTAAACTAGATTTTACACACATTTTCTTATGTACGTACAGCTTTCTATTTCCAGTGTACAGTTTTGTTCATCTAATGGGTATCTTCTCAGGTCCATCATACAAGCTGCTGTGGTTGTGATTCTGAAACAGAAACATTAAAAACTTTTAGTGTACAGCCAGTAATGCAGTTTTTGGTGATGGTGTTATCTACTTTTCAAAGTAAGGACTCTCTGAAGAATAGATTATATGTATTAACTGAGTACCTGGTCCATAATTTTACATTGAGCAGCAGCTTAACACAACAGCAGTTACACTGACTTTCAATGGAACAACTCACTTTGACTTACCTTTATGCAACTAGGCCCCTTGGGGTTCATTGGACCTATCCACATATGCAAATATTACACAAACATTTGCTGAGATTAAAGGATATGACTTTTTAACAGAAAACGTGAAATGAAAAAGTCTGCTACAAATGTCAAAATGATTAGAGTTGTGTGAATAACTGATTTCTTAGTTTTGTGGCAGCTCTAGAAAAAAAGCTCTAAAACATTGAAAAAAATTTTAAATCCAGCAGAATGCTTTGTATCAAAATTGAGTATACTTGTCTAGTTTTCAAAGTTAAACAGGATTTTGTTATGAAGCTCTGCATTAAATTTTAAATTTTCTCCTCAAATAAAAATACATTTTTGCACCTGTCTATTTATTTAGAAATTTAGCACCCTAAGGATGACTTCGCAAAACATTTCACTATTGAGTACTCAGCATTTTTCATTAGCCTCTTGTGTATCAGGAGTGTCAACAATACACATGTGCAACCAGAACAATTGTAATAACAGCTCCACACAGCACTGGCACTTGATTTTTAAATTAATGGATTTATCTATTTGTACTAACTTTTTGACAGATACAACCATATGCTCATAATTAGTCTTCAGCATATTTCAGTGTTTTTATGAATCACAGCCTTCATCAGGAGCATGTACATTATTATGTATCCTTGTCTTCATAATGGCTTTATATTAATTTCACATTTAAATTATATTCTGAGCCTGACTAGATCCATTCCTTACTGATCCTCTTCTGATATAAACAAGACATGGGCCTTGCACAGTTTATTCATAAATAAGTAATATTCTGGTGATAATTATGCTAATCATGCATGAGAGGAAAATGCCTAGAATGCACCTCTAAAAGCTGGAACCTTCAATGTTAATATTTTGTTCATGTGTTTCTGTGTTTTGAAGTTCCTCCATCTACCCCTTAATCTTCTCAAATTACAGTCTTCCAATCTGGTAAACTACTTAAAAATTTTGTGGCAATGTTTCAAGACAAGAAAAGTAGTAAGGTGCCTCTTTTCACATTTTTCATACTATCCCCCCCCAACCCCCCATGTTGTTATTATGAATGTTCTATCCCATCTCAAAAAAAAAGAAAGAACGAGCACTTATCCTTGGCATATAGATCATTTTAGATGAATAGCTACCTAATATCTAAAGAAATGGATTAGGACCATTATAACTACTTCAAATGACAACAGAGGTCACCTTTCTCTGACTGAGAAGGTGCTTTTGCAAGAAAATATTATAATTTCTTTGCACAGGGGGACACAATTGTACAAGTACAAAGGCAGTGGATGAGCTAGGAGAGGAAAAAGCTCAAGGATTTGTTCTCAGCATCTCTTCTCACTTCTGTGCCTCTCAGTAGCCAGTGAGAAAGGCATTAAGCTTCAGGAGAAACTTGTGAAACTTGGGCTGGAAAGGAGCATTTTATGCTGGGTTACAAACTGGTTGGAGGGGCGAGCTCAGAGGGTGGTGGTGAATGGTGCAACATCTGACTGGCGGCCAGTCACCAGTGGAGTCCCACAGGGGTCAGTGTTGGGCCNAATGTTTCAAGACAAGAAAAGTAGTAAGGTGCCTCTTTTCACATTTTTCATACTATCCCCCCCCAACCCCCCATGTTGTTATTATGAATGTTCTATCCCATCTCAAAAAAAAAGAAAGAACGAGCACTTATCCTTGGCATATAGATCATTTTAGATGAATAGCTACCTAATATCTAAAGAAATGGATTAGGACCATTATAACTACTTCAAATGACAACAGAGGTCACCTTTCTCTGACTGAGAAGGTGCTTTTGCAAGAAAATATTATAATTTCTTTGCACAGGGGGACACAATTGTACAAGTACAAAGGCAGTGGATGAGCTAGGAGAGGAAAAAGCTCAAGGATTTGTTCTCAGCATCTCTTCTCACTTCTGTGCCTCTCAGTAGCCAGTGAGAAAGGCATTCAGCTGATCTTTGTTCTTGCCAGCCTTAGCTATGGTGTGATCATGTCTCTCACTGCTGATCTCTCTGACTGTCCTCTGAATACCCTTATGTTAGTCCCACAGGACTTCAGGTACTAAATATTGTATCACAAGAGGATCAACTTTCCTCCAGATGCCACCTGGCCATGGCTCTGGTACCTCCTAACACACATGCCAGTAGGCTGGAGCACTTTATAAACAGCAGTTTCTTGGCTGCTCTGCTGTTTAGAAGAACATCTTCTCTGCAACCAAGACTTGCAAATGTCCTTCTGGAGCCTCAAGCAAGGCGCTAGACATAGGGCTGCTAACTATGGAGATGATTAATCATCTGGGTTGTTCAGCCTGGAGAAGAGAAGGCTCAGGATGGACCTTATAGCAGCTTTGCAGTACCAAGAGGGGCTACAAGAAAGCTGGAAAGGGACTTCGTACAAGGGTATGTAGTCAAAGCACAAGGCAAAATGGCTTCAAACTGGAAAAAGGTACGTTTAGGTTGGATATTAAGCAGAAAGCCTTCCCTAGGAATGTGGTGAGCCAATGGAACAGGTTGCTCACAAAAGTTGTAGATGCCCCATCCCTCCAAGTGTCGAAGGCCAGGTTGCACAGGGCTTTGAGCAACTTGGTCTAGTTGAAAGTGTCCCTTCCCATGACAGGAGGGTTGGAATGAGATGATCTTTAAGGTTCTTTCCAATCTAAAGACTTCGATTAATTATGAATGTCTCCTCAATATGCTGACCACTAGCAGCTCTACCTAAGAGTACAAAATTGGGACTAGCATAGGTCTTAGAGGAGAAAACTTTTCTTAAATCTGTGATTATTCATCAAGAAGGACTTAGCAGTGATCAGCTTTACAAAGTCATACTGATTGTGCAATGACAGGGTCTTGCAACTGAGCCAATTGATAAGTATGTTCAAATTAAAATAAGCAGGAACACTTGGGAATTGCTGATATGAGGGCTCTCTCTCATGCTTTACTACATTTATCTGTGCTGGCCTAGGTCCTTCTGGGGGTTTCTGCAGCAGAATCCATATGAGCTAAGTTGAAACAAGAAGGAATCTAGTACCAGCATCTTAACTATCATGTTGTATAACTAGTTTGAAATGCCAGCCATACAGAACACATGCATTTACAAATAATTAATTTGACAAAGTTATAAAAAAATATGCAGCTGGCAAACTTACATTCAACTTTGTTTTAAGGAATATATTTTTATTTTGGTCTGTTCACATACTGTAGTGGTTTTGTGTCACAAGTTTCAGTACCAGAAAATGCACATTCTTGCTCAACTAATTTTTTACACTAAAGAAAAATGTATGGTTTTAATTTATAAATACCCACTAGAAAAGCAAATACAGGTAGAAATAGGTAGAAACAGATTTACCTCATTTACTCAAAGTAGAGTTGAGTACTCAGAGGTCTCTTCTGAATGAACATTCAAGCAACCAAAATTAACATGCACAAATGTGCACCAAAAGCAAAAGTTAATTGCTCAGACTTGTGCATGCTCCCAAGAAGATCAGGTTTATTTTTTATGGGATGGGATACAACAAGACAACAAGGTTTCAAGAACTCATCATTACAGCAGTGATAAGAGAAAAAATTACAAGCCAAAGATGAAGTGATGACAGAGACATACATACATTCTGAGAGCAATGACACAAGGGAAATATTTTTAATTGTTTACAATTTCCTATTCTGACTTTCTTTCCTCTGGATATCACACAGAATCACACAGAATATTATGAGTTGAAATGGACCCACAAGGATCATCTAGTCCAACTCACCATCTAACACCCGTGCAGAAACTGAAAGCCCATCCCAGAGCGGTAACACAACCTAGTTCCCTCTCAGTCTAGCAGGCCACTCCGAGCCAGAAGGGACCCAGGACCATCCAGCCCCACACCCCCGAGCTAGACCATGTCACTAAGCTCCTCATCGAGTCTTTTCTTAAACACCTCCAGGGACGGTGACTCCACCACCTCCCTGGGCAGTGCAATTACTCTCTCTGTGAAAAACCGCTTCCTAACATTAAGATTAAACCTCCCCTGGCGTAGCTTGAGGCCGTGCCCTCTCGTTCTGGTGTCATCAGCCTGGAAGAAGAGGTCCACACCCATCTGGCTGCAACCTCCCCGCAGGTAGTTGTAAACAGCAATGAGGTCCCCTCTGAGCCTCCTCTTCTCCAGACTGAGCAATCCCAGTTCCTGTAGTCGCTCTCCATAGGGCCNTGAGCTTGCCCTTCCAATCAGTTTGTAACCCAGCATAAAATGTTCCCATCCAGTCCATGCTTTACAAGTTTATCCTGAAGCTTATTGTGGGAAACCGTGTCAAAGGCTTTGCTGAGGTTCTTTTTTAGATTCTTTTATAGATTCTTATATAGATTTTATAGATTCTTATATAGATTCTTTTTATAGATTCTTTTATCTTTCTCTGATACTCTAGTTCCAGTCTCATTGCCTTTGAAGATATTGCTATACTGTATAGACTGTATAGGAACCCTAACTGTGATGTGCTGAAAGATGCTGCACACACAACTGACAGAAGGATACTTTATGTCCCCCAAAAGTTTACACCATAAATCAGTCTAAGTAATATAGATACTTCTTATGTGACTAGGTCACAATCCCAATGCCTACATTGATCCTCTTTTCATCCTGATGCAGAAATACATTAATCCAAAATAGAACAGAAGTTCAGCTGCCTTGTCTGTCCAATCACACCTAACCTTTTCACCATGAAAACATTTATCATACTTTATATACAAGTGATAATTATGTAAGTCTTTTCAGATAAAATACATATATTGTTCTACACTATTTATTTGTGACATTTAGCAATGTACTGCCTGAGAACAAGAGGTTTATATATGGCAAACACACAAGTAGTCAGACTCTTATTATTGATCCCCAGACTGTAATGTAATTATTTCTTTTTTTTTTGTCTATTACGAAAAAAATATTTAATTTTTTCTTGTATATTTTTCTGAAGAAGGTAGAACAAATAGTGTGTTGCCCACAGAAGAAAAATCCATGAAATGTACTGAACTTCAAAAAGCTACTGTCCCATTCCTCCCTTATCACAGATTTCTGCTGCAGTAACAAACTGCTTTCCCTGAAGTAGAGAGGATCCTTGGATGACTAAAGGTCAAGTCTGTCAAAACTATGATAAATTCTACATTGTGCAGAAGAGAACACAGAGCCAATGTGGCCTGGGGATCACTTTCAATTATATATGTGTTGAGGAACTGCTTTGCTCTGTGGATATTTGGTAATTGGTTGCAACCTTCCAAGATTTCCCCTGTTATTCTGAGTGACCCTGTACTTTATGGCACACTAAACAGAAGCAGTTCTAACCTCAACTCACACTGCTTCTGGACTGCAGCTTGAGCCCAATGCTATTAGGATGCTTTGAAGCCACAACAGAGGAAGATAGGGTAACAGTAGAGCAACACAAAGGAGAAGTCTAAATCAGTGTAGCTAACGCTCAGGTATTTTCTTCCTTTTGACTACAATGTTCTATATTTGGACATGATTTAATTTGAGACAGTTATTCTTCACTATGTAACTCAGCTGCTTCACACCACAGGTTTCTGACCCTGGATACTGCATACTTTCAGAGAAAAAGAATGGAAGGAAGTGTGTCACATGAGCCACTGGTGAAAACCCTGCTAAGCAAATACTATTATGTGAAATACAATCTGCCTGTGGGCACTCACATTTTGCAGAAGAGGAAGATAACTTATTCAAATACACTACTTGATGACAGATAATCCTCATCTGAACGACTCCAAATATTTTTAGAATGTGACAGGAAGACTTTTACACATTATTAGGATCACAAGATTTCTAATCTCCACTACCGTTTTATTACATGCTTGAGGGGGATATTTCTTGACATAAAGAAAAAATATACCTTGGGTAATTTTTTTTTACAGTTAACCACCCATGGAAATAATCCTAAACCTGTAGAGTTCCATACTGGGTCAATACCATACAAGATGAAAGTCTCCTTTTGCTAAAACCAGTTCATTACAGAGCCAACATTCTAAACCTTAAAGTTTCATAATACGATGAGTCTATTTCTATTTTGTCTAGAAAGATTCATCCAGTTCTACCACACACATGACATGTAATAGGAGTTACAGAGGTGAGGGGCCAAGACCCAAGTGAGGTAAAAACTTCAACTGTTGATAAAAAACAGAAGCAGACAAAATAATGACATTATACATGTAACCCATCTGCATCACTATTCCGTTCATTCATTTTTTATACTATGGACTCTTTATCCTGCATTACCTTTATGCAGCAATCTGCTTAAATATACAGTCAGCCCTCTTCCACTCTGTGCCCCCCAAATAGTGGCTTCATATCTTCGCTGTGTGATTTTTCAGTGATTAAGGAGGCCCATTTCTGGACTGTGCACGCACGACCTGACATGCATGAACATTCAAAGTAGGCAGTCATGAATATGCAAATTTCTCCCCCTGCCACCCATGCTGCTGCCACCTGTGCTCCGCAGTGCCTCCTCGACCCGCTGCAGCTGCCCCACGGGGCAGAGGAGTTTTGCACGTTGGCCCCAGCCGCAGTTGTGCCATGCCAGACATGTTCCCTGGGAGAGAACATGCCAGGCAGAGCTCAGAAGTCCATGCAGCCCTATGGTGCCCCTCCGCCACTGTAGCTGCCTCGGGACAGAGGAGAATGGCTTCGTTCCCCCAACCACACGAGGAACTTCTGGAGTTGGGGGGGTGGGGTGACCGGGTCCAAGTTTGCATATTAATGAGCTGCCACTCAACACTGATGGAGGGCTATGTGGGGAGGGGTCAAGACCCATGGTACCATGGTATAGGAGACCTGACTGTATAAGAAACTTCCAGTGGTGGAAATGGAGCTTTTATTGACAAAGGCTTGTTCTACTGGTTTAAACCGCTGGAGGAAATGGAGTAATGTCTTCAAAGAAAGCAATTTTTTGATACTACTGAGTCTTCCATTAAGATTTCTGCTAGTATAGTTAAGATTATTAAGGGAAGGATATTTTGGCATTCCTAACCATAAAAGCTGTGGCAGAAAATGAAGAAAACACAAGTCAAGCCTAAAATAGGTACAAAATATGAGCATGCAAGGTCACACTGTACCTCCAGTTTGAAATACAGTTGGGCCTTGAATATCATGGTATTGCGGGTCTTGTCGCTCCCCTGCGAAGCCCTCCATCCATGTAGATAGGCAGCTCATGAATATGTGAATTTGACCACAGTTGACCCGCCCGCTCAGCTCTGAAGTGGCTGCAGGGCATTCCTGGAAGTTCCTCATGTGATGTGAGTGGTCAGCGAAGGGAAGCTGGTCTCCTCTGCCCCATGCAGCAGCTGCAGCAGGCAGAGGAGGCACCTTGGGGCTGTAGGTATACTTCTGAGCCCTCCCCGCAGTGTTTCCTCCTGCGGGACACACCTGGCATGGCACAGTGGTGGCTGGGGCCGGCTGTGCATAACTCTGCTGGCACTTAAACATGTGAGAGAGGCGGCTCTGGTGGCTGCCGTGTCATCATGGTAACACTGCCAATGGCGTACTGGCAGAGCAACATCCCAGTGCTAGGGAGAGGTTCTGAGGACATGCTGCATTCTCCAGGAATTTTGCAGGCTCCGGGATGCACCCTGCAGGGGCCAGACTAGCAGAGTTTAAACCCATGTTTGACTCCGGCACTAAACTTATGTATTTAGGTAGAGTCAAGCCCAAAGTGAACAAACTTTTCCAGAAATTGAGCTTAAAAACCATGTGAACTTCAAACTCCCGCTTTCAAAGAAACCAAGGAAACAGACAAAACAAAACCTCTGCTAATGTGTACAGTAAAAGCAAAAGCTTTGTAGAAAAGTCCACATGACAAATAGGGAATTAAGCTGGAATGCATCTGGTTTTTACCGGATGCAAATTGGGCAGGGGGTATGGAAAACCCCATTTACGTACATCTTGGCCAGCACTGCCCACTCGACAGGGTGGGGTCCTCCTCAGTCATCCCCTTATTCAGAGGCAGCTGAGACTGCTTAATTGCCCATTTTGTAATGTCAGCTTTTCCACAAAGCATTGTTACTTCCAGCAGGAGGTTTGTTTCGTTGGTTTTTTAGCAAGAAGAAATTTGAAGTTGTTTTTTTTAGCTCAATGCCCCAATGCCGGACCCAGCAGACACACCGGGGTGGGGTGTACACCTTGGGACCGCATGCCTCCGGGACCCCATGAGCTCATGTTTAAACACAGCTTGCGCCACGCTCGGACCCCGCTGGCTGGGACCCCTTGATCAGGCAGAAAAGGGCGAGTGGTTGGCTGCGCCTGGCCAGCCAATCACCATGGGAACAGCCCTGGCACAGTCAGTGGTCAAAAAGGCACTCTGAGCATCGCACCTATGAGTCTAATGCCCAGCTCAACAGCCAGAAGGGAATTCAAGCCTAACTTTCCAGTAGGAAGCCAGCACTGTGCTTGTGAATGGTCGCCTTGCCTCGTTTCACCTGTGAGCAGGAGGGAGAAAGCCTTACGCTGCAGCCAGTGGGAGCAGGGGGCCTCGCTGCCAAAAGAAACACTTGGGGTATTCATCCCTTGCCT
>WEKX01014344.1:16393-43348 GCA_013390025.1 Pitta sordida
CAGGCTCCGGGATGCACCCTGCAGGGGCCAGACTAGCAGAGTTTAAACCCATGTTTGACTCCGGCACTAAACTTATGTATTTAGGTAGAGTCAAGCCCAAAGTGAACAAACTTTTCCAGAAATTGAGCTTAAAAACCATGTGAACTTCAAACTCCCGCTTTCAAAGAAACCAAGGAAACAGACAAAACAAAACCTCTGCTAATGTGTACAGTAAAAGCAAAAGCTTTGTAGAAAAGTCCACATGACAAATAGGGAATTAAGCTGGAATGCATCTGGTTTTTACTGGATGCAAATTGGGCAGGGGGTATGGAAAACCCCATTTACGTACATCTTGGCCAGCACTGCCCACTCGACAGGGTGGGGTCCTCCTCAGTCATCCCCTTATTCAGAGGCAGCTGAGACTGCTTAATTGCCCATTTTGTAATGTCAGCTTTTCCACAAAGCATTGTTACTTCCAGCAGGAGGTTTGTTTCGTTGGTTTTTTAGCAAGAAGAAATTTGAAGTTGTTTTTTTTAGCTCAATGCCCCAATGCCGGACCCAGCAGACACACCGGGGTGGGGTGTACACCTTGGGACCGCATGCCTCCGGGACCCCATGAGCTCATGTTTAAACACAGCTTGCGCCACGCTCGGACCCCGCTGGCTGGGACCCCTTGATCAGGCAGAAAAGGGCGAGTGGTTGGCTGCGCCTGGCCAGCCAATCACCATGGGAACAGCCCTGGCACAGTCAGTGGTCAAAAAGGCACTCTGAGCATCGCACCTATGAGTCTAATGCCCAGCTCAACAGCCAGAAGGGAATTCAAGCCTAACTTTCCAGTAGGAAGCCAGCACTGTGCTTGTGAATGGTCGCCTTGCCTCGTTTCACCTGTGAGCAGGAGGGAGAAAGCCTTACGCTGCAGCCAGTGGGAGCAGGGGGCCTCGCTGCCAAAAGAAACACTTGGGGTATTCATCCCTTGCCTCGCTGCTACCCCAGCACCACCTCCGTAATGGGTGGTGCTGGTAGTGGCTAGTACGAACAACACGTAGAAGACCATGCAGCTCTGGAATTTTGGTAGCTGATTTGGCTCTCAGCAGTGCAAGACTAGCAGTGCTGGCTCAAATCTAGGATTGTAAGACCTGTCGCAGGTCCTACTCAACCATTATTCTGCTCCAGCAGCACCCTTGACCTAGTGCTTCTCCAGATACTGATTTTTGTTTACATTTTTGTTTAAATTCACTGAGGGTGAGCGGCGGGCACAAGTTCTCGTCCCGGTGTCTGAGGTGGGGCGGAACCCTCTCCCAATGGAGAGGGGCATTGTCCCGCCAGTCCCGCTCCTTCTCAGGCAGCGCTGCCTGGTCAGTATATGTGCAGCCACTTTCACTCTGGGTGCAGGCAGTGGGGTGGAACCCCCTATCAATGGGATAGGGGCACTGTCCTGCCAGCCCCGCTTCTTCTCAGGCAGCACTGCCTGATCAGGATATGTGCAGCTGCTTCTGCTCTGGGCACAGGCAGTGGGGCAGAACCCCCTCCTAATGGGAGAGGGGCAGTGTCCCACCGGCTCCGCTGTCTCTCATATGACATTGCTGGTGCAGTGGGGCCAGGAGCAGCCGCGCCCAGGCGCTCCTAGCAGCAAGCCCGGGCAGGCGTGGGCCATCAGAGCAGTGTGCTGGCATTCCATGCAGTGGCTTGGGGGGGCGGGGGAAAATCTGCATATAGATCAGTGCCTACTTTGAATATTCATGAGTGTCAGGTCGCAGTCGTAAATGGTCCGTGAAACAGACCTCCCCAATTGCACAAAAATAACTCTGCGAAGAAGTGAAGCCATGACCCAGGAAGCACGAAGTGGAGAGGGCTCACTGTATAACATATTTAAAATCAGTGCTGATTCCTGCTTGAAGAAATTACTAAATGTACCCATAGCCATTTTCTTACCTGTGGCCGCCCCATTCAGCCAGGGCTACTTGTGGCTTTTTTATATTTACTACAGACATATCAAGAGACAACATAAGCACCCACATTCAATTTTACCGCCTGTATTTTGGACAAAACTTTCAGGTTTACAATTAATATGTGCCTTTCTGCTTCCTATAGCCAGTGGGCTTTCCAGATATGGTGACTCTACAGAAACAGATAAAACCTGACTGAAGGCGCTTCTGGCAAAATTAAGAAACATTGAGTGTGTCATTTGTTTTCTATGGGCAACTTTCAGTTACAGGGAAGGTTACATAATACACTAACCAATGTTTGTAATAACCTTGTATCAGGAAGCAAACATCAACAATACATAACAGCAGTGATGAAATATTCATCATGGAAGCACAGACCTGAGGCCGTAAAGCACCGTTCCATCTGGATGAAGGCGAATCATTCGATTCTTCACAGTAACACCATGCACAAATGATTTCTTGTCATTTAAGAAGTAAGTGTCAGGCACCCAAAGCTGATCTGCCACTCGGTTATCAAGTGTGAGGTTGAGAGGTATCCCAGCATAAGCCAGCCTCTTATCTCTCCAGTACTGTTGAAAATACATAGTCAAAGTATAATCCTGGTGAAGAAAAAGAAAAAGAGAACAACAGTCAGCCATGCTTTGTATCACAGTATCACAGTATCAAAGTATCACAGCATAGATAAGGCTGGAAAGGACCTTGAAGATCATCTAGTCCAACCTATAATCCAACTAACCTATCATCTACATCTAGATCATATCACTCAAAACCTCATCCAGACTACCCTTAAACACCTCCAGGTTTGGCGAGTCAACCACCTCTGCGAGCAATCCATTCCACATCCGGATCACTCTTTCAGTGAAGCTTAAGACTATGACCTCTCGTCCTGTCCCCAGAGACCAAGGAGAAAAGACCAACCCCTGCATGGCTACAACCTCCTTTTAGATAGTTATAGACAGCAATAAGGTCACCCCTGAGCCTCCTCTTTTCTAGGCTAAACAGACCCAGCTCCTTCAGCCTCTCCTCACAGGGCTTATCTTCCAGCCCCTTTACCATTCTAGTCGCCCTTCTCTGAACTTGTTCCAGCACCTCGATATCTTTCTTGACCTGAAGGGCCCAGAACTGAATACAATACTCAAGGTGTGGTCTAACCAGTTCTGAGTACAGTGGAAGGATAACCTCTCTTGACCTACTAGCCACTCCATTCTTGATGCAGGCCAGGATGCCATTGGCCCTTTTGGCTGCCTGGGCACACTGNCCTACCCCTTCTAAACCCATGCTGGCTGGGCCTGATCTCTTGTCCATCCTGTAGGTGTTACATGATAGCGCTCAGCACTATCTGTTCCATAACTTTGCCTGGGACTGAGGTGACGCTAACAGGTCTGTAGTTTCCTGGATCATCCTTACGACCCTTTTTGTGTATGGGGGTCACATTCGCCAACTTCCAGTCATCCGGAATATCACCTGTGCTCCAAGACTTCCGATAAATGATGGAGAGAGGTTTAGCAAGCTCATCTGCCAGCTCTCTCATCACTCTGGGGTGAATTCCATCTGGTCCCATGGATCTATGGGGATCCAAATGGATTAGCAGGTCTCTAACTACTTCCTCCTGAATAACAGGAGGACTACCCTGTACCCTGTCTCCATCTGCCAGCTTAGGTATCCAATCGTCCTGAGGACAATCGACCCTACTGCTGAAGACAGAGGCAAAGGAGGCATTGAGTACCTCTGCCTTATCCTCATCCCTAGTTACTATATTTCCCTCCCTTGTGTACCAAGGAGAATAATATTTTCCTGTCAATCGCTTATTTTACTGTTGATTTAATTTAAATTTAATATTTTTAAATGCTCAATAAAACAATTCCATCAATAAATAATTCATAAAATTCAAGTATTACTCTAGACTAAGGGAGCATTTCAATTTAAGGAATTCAGCTAGTATCGGTATCTTTTGTCCTGTTCCTCCTGTTTTCTCATGTAGTTCCCTTGACAACTATCCAAAATTATCACGTTTCTGGAATGATAAATGACATAATAGGTAAATATTTCCTCTTCTCTTCTTTTAAAAAATTATAGATGAATGAAAAACATTGAAACATTTTGAAGCAATATGCAAATTTCTGTCAGAAAAATAAGCTGCAAATGTGTTGATTACCTATGTACCTTTGTGTGAGATTTCATCTTGCAATTACACAAATATTTTCTCATCAATAGGCTACACTGGTACTTAGAAGGAAAGTAAATTGCAGTAAAGTCTCACTAATTCAATGTTTAGTATTCATAATTTTGTCAGCTTTAAGGTTTATGGGGTTAGGATGTTAGGAACAGTTTTTTCACAGTGAGAGTGATCCCCCAGTGGAATGGTCTGCCCAGGGAGGTGGTGGAGTCACCACCCCTGGAGGTGTTTAAGAAAAGACTGGACGAGGAACTCAGTGACATGATCTAGACAATGGGAGGCTCGGATGGACAGAATGTGGTGCCCATGGCTCCGGGGTTGGGGGTGCGATCCCTGTGTGGGAGTCGCTTGGGAGTTGGACTAGATGATCCTTGTGGGTCCCTTCCAACTTGGAATAACCTGTGAACTTGTGCTCTGTGATCACTAATGTAAAAGCCTAAACACAAGTCTAAAACATCAATTTTAAAATTCTTTATTTAATTTCAGAATTTGCCATCCTGACTTCTCCATGTCACAATAATGCTACATTGAAATATTTTGAAAGCTTAGATGATGGGTCTCATTCATTAGCTTCATGATATGTACTATAAAACACTTTTAAAAAAACCTGGAGACACTTTAAAGTTTTATGTCAGCAAAATTGAAAAAATAATCACATGCAAAAAATGAGACCGTAAGTAGGCCATTTAAAACTCTGATTTTCAAATTATAAAAGTGCTCTAAACAATAAAACTCTTCATGAAACTTCTCACAAAACACTGAGAAATTTATGTGATCTACAAACACAGTTGAATATTTAGCAGCAGGTGTGCAAGCCACAGGATAGCTGCATTTGCATCTGGTTCTACAAGCTGGTGATGCAAACCGCCTCAGGCTTGCTGGTTGTTTGGGAACAAGCTTTCTAAGCACGGCTTTTGGGAACGGTCCATTCTTGTAATGGGTTTCATGTGGAGACAGTCTAATTTCAGGCACTGCTCTGGCCCTGGTTGCCTCAAGCCCTACAGCCTTTCCTTGATAACGTATGAAACTTTCAGATTCAGAGGCTTTGCCTTTTTGATTCAGTGATTCATTCTCTCTAATGAGGGAACTGCTTTAGTTTAAAGAAATGAAATTTAATTGCTTAGAAAAATAAATCATTATAGATCTCAAGGAAAAGCTGCTCCTATTTTAAGAAACTAATAGAAGACCTTTGAAAACAAAAGGGCCCTGCGATGGGAGAGAGAAGCCCACATGGAACTGCCTGGAAGGAATCTCATCTGTCAAACCTCAAATCTGACATGACTGCTCAGGAGAACGTGCTCCGACCTTTTTGTCAGCAGCTTTCTTCAGTGGCACTGATGGTCCCAGCTCATCGGTGAAGGAGGTACATGCTACACTGGGTGCATCTGCCTCGCTCCCAAATAGGATGTCTGAAAGACCACCTCTCTCCTCATATTCTCTGCAATCAGTTTTCTAACACTGATGCTTTAGAACAAATATCCTCTACCAGCCCCATTTTGCTTTAATTAAAGCTGGTTTCTACTAACATTCAAAGTTTGCTATGTGCCTGGTTTCTATAATGGTTTGTATATAAATGTCAAAAAATCTGGTACTATAAAAGCCGTGGACACAGGAGCACTACACCAAGAGCTCGCTATGTGCAAATGCACAGCATATGCACAAAATAATGTTAAAAAATGAAATGAAGAGAAGGAGTGGCAATGTAGAGCATTTAAAGGAGTGAACTGGCTAGCACCAAAATACAAGAGGAATTAATTTGAAAGGAAGAGAGCTTTAGGCTAAACTCCTTTTTCCTTTGGCTTGAGATAAAATATATGTTAATATCCAATGAATTGAGTAATTAATTAGCTAAATAAAACATATATAGCAATACAAGCACTAATAGTCTTTAGTTTCATTTTTAAATAATAACATTTACTATGTCCAGGAACACGAAGAGCAAAAAAATTTACAAATTACACACAGAAACATCAACATGCCTCAAACATCCAGAACTTAGTGTCCTGAATGAAAATCAAACTTTCAAAAAACATTCTCTGAGGTACAAATTTCACTAGTGCTTTCTCTATTAACCTTCACTTCTTATATCATCTAAATTAAAATAAAACCCCCTCTATCTCTATGTCTGTTTATGTATAGGAATATAGTTGCATGTACTGAAACCGATGATACCCCAAAATTTTATTTTTTTAAAAAAGAGTAACCTCACTCTCTGCACTTTGAACAACAGATATAACAGAAATAGAGTGCCCAAGAAAACATGGGTGTTACCACACCTTGAAGGATCACTGTTTATTTGGGCTCTGCCAGCCTCACTCACTCTGATCATCATGGCAAAAAGAAGTAGTAAGAGCCATGCCTGGTTACCATAACACCTTCTCCAAGCACCTCAAAGCAAAAAGCAGCAGCAAAGTCATATTAGAACAGCACTGAAACTGCATGGCTGTGCAAGGAGCGTTAAGTGAGCAGGAAAGGCCAGTTTCTTAGGGGGGGCTCTACCCAAATCACTATCTGCAGAAACAAAGCTTATTAAAACCCACAAGGATGTCAGTTCTCATTCTTTGATTAATTAATTTTCAAGACTTTGTACCCATAAAGGAAGTTTTTCCTTTGTCTGTACTCCAGAGGAAAATGCAAAAACATTTTGAGTGTTAACTGCAAAAAAAGGCACTAGTTATCTGTCAGGTGAAATGAGAAAATCAACTTTTACCGCTCAGTAAGTAGTCTATAAAGTTTATTCAGGGTTGCCTCCCTCAAGGGAAGCTTATGATGACTAGCTCTGATATAGAGGTCAAGAGGGTAGATGTCTGAAGCTGGAAGAGATTAATCCCACTACACCTACTGTATTAGGGCGCTATTATATGTCAAAGATGACAGAAAGCTGCCAGCTTTAGGAAACTCTAACTACTGCATAGAGCAGCAGACAATTTTCTCAGCAGCAAAGACCTCCATAAAACATATTTTACTCCCCCAAACAATATCATGCAGCATTCAATGTTTCCTCTCTCCAATCTCCTGACACAGTAATAAGATGTTTCAGGTCAAGCATGGTAACAAAAATCACTCAACGCCCTGACAGGTAACAAATATGGTCCTCCTGAAGTACAGGAGAAACACCCTCAAAATCGGAAAAGATGGACTGCACAGGTAACACAATCTTTCTTTTGTGCAATCAAAGACCCTGGAATATCCTACAAGGATAAAGGACTCTGCTGATCATCCTTGAATTTCTAGCATGCCAACAATGCCACTAATGCCAGGAAAAACCACAAAAGGCTGTGATGATGGTTCTTTCATCCCAGTCTTCCCTGGGGAAGAGGATTGGAAAACAAAAGAAAAACAACACAAATAGTAGACAATACCTTAAACAACATTTAGATACAAAAATAAAGAGTGTGAAATCACAACTGATATAATCCATCATATGTATTGTTCGTGATTTGGAAACATCTTAAGCAAGAATTGCATATTGCATGTGCTAACCATGTACAAAGAATCTTTAAAGCATTTTCCACTGGATATTTGTGTCTCCACAGACTGATTATATGATGTAGGAAGCACAACTAAGCCACTCCTACAAAGCCACTTCAGAAAGCTAATATACAGTACCTAATGCACTGACTATAAGATTGATGAATGAAAAATACTAACATGCTATAATACTAAAAGCAAATAATTATTTGTTTTCTATTACAGGGTTTATCTTTAGCTTTTCCCTCCTGCACTCAATAACAAGGAAAGAAAAATTTTAAGTATAGTTTGCTCATCAAAATAAAATTAACATAATTACAGCAGCAATGATCCTCTAAAATTGACTATCAGTTTACAGTCTTACTGTATTATTTATCAAGGATATTAGCAGTTTTCCATTAAGTTGGTACCCTTTGTACCAAATTACCATTATTTTTCCTCATCTACTGAAACACAAACGGATAGTATGTATTATAAACAGATCTAAGGAACTATTTAACCTCCACAACTCCCCTTGATTCTACAGAACAGTTTTGCAAATAAATGTATAATTGCATAGGTCTTTCTGCCCTCTCACACCCTTTGGCCTCAGAGTTTCCATCTCCACTGAAACCACAGTGCATTCTCCAAAAACCCTCTTCCTCATCAAGCATTTCTGAGTGCTCCGAGGAAGGTTGCCATATCAACCAGTGCTTGGCTTTTTGCAGGCAAAGGGAGGACAGTTGACATAGCAACGAGTCACAGCGGCTTCTGCCCAGCTTTTCGGGGACAGGCGGTGGTCACTGCCACAGAAGCGAAGCATCTCAGCAGGAATGAACAGAGCAACCAGACACTCTCAGTGGGTACTGCCCCATGACACCTTCCTGCCATGGCCACTGGAGATTACTCTTCAAAATCTGTGTACTGGCTTTTCTCTCTCTGTTCCTCTGCCCACCACAAACTGATGAGTATACCTTTCTGCTCTCGAGGTGTTATTTCATCAAACATCAGAGGACACCAGCTGACAAGGATGCAGTTACTTGGGCCAAACTTTGGAAGGCCAACACAGAGAAGGAACAAATTTCTGCAAATACATATTCCAGTACAGGGACATAAAACAATAAGAAGAGAGAATGGGCTATTTAATCCTGGACAGATAGGGATGGGAAGAGAGTATTTAAATACATCTTATCTGATTCAGGGTGTCAAAGGTATTACAACACCATAGGCTTCTCATTAATCAGGAATTTCTATTCCCAAAGATCGATAAAAGGAAAAATAACATACACCTTTATGCTTCACAGGTGTAACACTCTGGTCTGGCAGCAGAAAGCTATTGAGAAGAAGTATGGTCTTTCACTACATCCCCGAAGATCTGTCCAAAGACTGTGTGGTAATTACAATCAAAATCCACCTGCTGATGGACAGATAGAACATAGAATTCAGAATTTGATAGGTCCCTCCTTAAAAAAGAGGAATAGAAATCTCGAATCTATACTTAAAAACTCTAAAAGAGATCAAGTAGAAGAAACACTATCAAATATACTTTAAAAAAAAAAGACATACAAATGAACAACAATGTTAGGCTCAGTGATACACTGAACTGTTTCATGAAGCACAAATTTATTTATTCAAGAGCTGACAGGGCCTCAAGAAAACAGGTACATTTAATTGCACTAATTGACATCCTGCCAACATACAGGGCAGAAAAAAAATCAGCCTCTATCAGCTGTCAGCTGATTCCTGCAATCGAGGCAGCTGACCTTAGAGAGATGGGAACTGACAACTAATGGATTGTGCCTCCTACACAGTAGCAGGATGTGCCACTGTGAGCTGGAGAAATGAGCTAGTGCCCTAAAATCTTAAAGCTGTAGGATTTATTTTTTTTTCAGCATGAAAGTATGAAAAGAGATTAAAAATTTGGGACCTACCACGCACCAACTTCAGAGAATGAAGGGTTTTTCACACTTCGACTTTGTTCTTTCCATAAAATCTTATATGTCTCCTTTTCATTTCTTGAATTATCCATAAAAATTGGAAGGAAAGAAAAGCCTCTAAGAAAGCCCTATAAGTTGATATTATTTGTCATATTTGTTCATGTCTTCCTGTTTCTTAGACTACTGAATGCATAACTCTTTTAGTATTTGCAAGGTGTTCGAGGACACACTCTAAAATTGGGTGCACACAGATGTGTTTTAAATACTGCAATCATAAATACCGAGCTCCATGCCCCTCTTATTTGCGGTGATTAAACATGGAAACCACTCAAAACAAATTTTAGTAAACCTGTATATTAGACTGAAAAGTCTACAGTCTTTTTGTCACCACTGTGAACTGTGAACTGTGAACTGTGAAAAGATCTTTCTAAATGCACTCCAGAACTCATAGATATTTTCTTAATCAGTCCAGAATCCACATATAAAACAAAACTATATTTAGGAACAGAGCTGAGGAAAACATGTATTTGAATGAAAATAAAAATACTTATCTATTCATATCCACATTTTTTGTTTAAAAAAAAGAATATTTACTTCACTGTGGGGAGAACTTCTTGAATTTTCTCACCTCCAAACCTATCCATTTGCTGACTCTGTGACCCAGCCAATCTCATCGGCACTGGAGCAGCAAGAGTGACACCCAAAGTTCTACTTGCTGCCTGTGATTATCTGAAACACCAGGTATTCTTACAGGAAAACTCATTCAAGACAGATACAATGAACAACATGGCCTCTGAGAAATAGAACAAGAATACATTGGCCATGAAGTGCTTATGTGTAACTTGAAACATAATCCACGTATTTTTCTGGATACACTGACTTCAAAGGCACTCCTGAAATTCAGATGTAAAAACAGAGACAAGTTATTTAAAGAACTGGACTGTCAAATCTCTCAGAAGCAGGAAGTGCATTTAAGAGGCAAGAAGTCATTTTTTCTACAAGGCATTTTGGTGGACAAAATGTATCAGTAAATCAGCATAAGAAAGGTACGTTATGTGCTATTGTCTTCAGAAAGAGATTAGTATTCCGTAGAGCAGCTCAGCTAGGATAATCAGATGGTTTTCTCAAATATGAAATTATATCCTTGATCATCTATCTTTGATCATCATCTGGCCTTGATCATCTATCTACCTCTGCTCTTGCTCTGTGCTTTTTCATGCCAACTTCAGACAATGGTGTAGGAATGAAAGGTTTAGACTGGACAAACTTTGTACAAAGTTGGCACAGCAAAAATGGGATTCAGGTAAAGCTGCTGCAAGTAAAACACAGGAGGGTCACCAAAGAAGGAGACTGAATTAAAGACTATAGGAAAGCTCACAAGTGCAGAAGAATACCTGGTTTGGGGATGAATCAGAGGAGTGAAATTGAAAAAAAAAGCTTTGTATCGTTGAGAAGAAATGTAAGAAATGTAAGAATCACACAGAATCACAAGAGAGAGAGAAAAGTCATTTAGGACACGAGTTTAGCACATTCTGCACCCAAAAATATCATTTAAAGATAGCATAGAAAAATAAACAACCAGATCAAATGCAGAGAAGCCACTATTGAAATGCTACAAGTTTTTAAATTAAAGAACTAGGATACCCGGTTTTAAGTGAAAATATTGACCTAGTAGGAGCATTAGACACGATTGAAGGAAAGCTATCAGTGGAAACCTGTAACATAAAACAAACTACATAAGCAAAAAAAAAAAAAAAAAGATGTAGTGTATGTTAAAGAAAGCTTTGCACCAGATAGTTAATTGTCCTGAGTGTTGCACATTATCTCCGTGGACTAAGACAATGGTGTCAGTGATGTGCCAAGAGAGATTTTAGAAACAGTCAGAAAACAAATTAGTAATCAAAAACTTCAATCACCCCCATATAGACTTGGTAAATGTCAGGTTGGGGGGTGATACAGAGACTAAATGACACCACAAATGACTGATTCATGATGGAGCTTTCACTGAAAGCTGGAACAAGCTAAGACACCCTTGCCTTAGCAAGGTTCTGAGCAATGCGCAAATCATGGGCCAAAATGCTGTGACAGAACAACTTCTCAACAACACTAACAGAATTGGGAAATTCTCTTTTAAAAATAAGAAAAATCTAAAATAATATAAAATAGTAAATAATTTAAAAAATAAGTTGTGTAGAAATGAGGCTGCTTGCTTCCAAATTGGAGAAAAGATTGTTTATAGTCATCATAATATGAACTTCTGAATACCAAAAATAACTGCTGAGTAACAAAGAAATAAAACCTAGAATGTTTAACATTTTTGGTGAATAATTTTATTTGAACTAAAAGAATGTACAGTCAGCCCTCTTCCACTTTGCGCCCCCCATATTGTGGCTTCACATCTTAGCAGCGTGATTTTTCAGGGATTAAGGAGGCCCCTTTTCACAACTGCGCACGCACGACCTGGCACACATGAATATTCAATTAGGCAGTCATGAATATTCAAATCAACCCCCTCCCCTCCGCTGTGAGCGAGAAGGCTACAGCGGGTGGCTCCGCTGGCATGCCCGTGACGTGCCAGCCCTCCCTATCCCACTCTGCTGGGAGCGCTGCAGCTGCAGCGGCTCCACTCCAAGCAGCCCCCAGCCCCCACCTCGTCCTGCTCCCCTGGGAGCGCAGCGGCTGTGGTGGGTCTGCTCCGAACGGCGTCTGCCCCACTCCTCTTGGAGTGATGCAGCTGCATGCAGTTATGAAAGATTTACACACTCTTAGGTTAGATGTGGTGTCCAAGACTTTCTCAAATGACTCTCTGAGATATATTCGTCTACCCCGAATATGGAGAGACCAGGTCTACCCACATGGAAAGACACTAGGGCAGCGGCGCGGGCAGCTCCCCTGCACCAGCATTCCCGGCTGAGTGGAAAAAGGTTTTTTCCTGGTGTGTGGTGGCCGTGGGTGCTGGGAAACACTGACACAAACACCAATACACAGCAGGGTAGTGCCAAAACAGTGCCAGAGCACCGGGGGCCGTGTAAGGGTGCAGGGCAGATTTGCATATGAATGAACTGCCAATAAATGCTGAAGGTGGGCTTCGTGTACGGGGGGGAAGACCCGTGGTACCATGGTATAGGAGACCTGACTGTACTTCGAAAGTGAGAAGTCACATTCAAAGGAGAAAAAAATAGCTAAAAAGATGAACACAGAAAAGCAAGAAAAACCCACACAAGTAATAATTTACTAAAGGTATAAAAACCTACTATAAATGATCAGATGGTATTACAGAAAGCCTTGTGGAACAAAAATGGCTTAATGACCAGGTATAAAACATGAAACAAAGAGATCAGCAACCAGTTTTCACAACAGCGGGAGGTCCCTTGCAGACCTGAATGGGTATTGGCACAAGACTCCATTCTGCTCATCATCTTTATAAATGTCATAGACAGGGAATGCACACTGAGGTACCTATATTTACTAAAACTCTGAATAGTAGAAATTAAAGGAGTGAGTGTGAGGAGGTGCAGAAGGGCAGCAGCATTCTGAAAACGTGTAAGGAGATGCACAAGCACAGAAGCATTCTGAATGCCTGAGTGATTTCTGCCTATAACAGAGGCAACTAAGATACACGTATATTGTACATAACAGTAATAATGTTGTGGAGGGGTCAAACAGCTATTCAACAACCTCCTCACTTGTAAGAAACAGAGATCAACAAAAGTAATTACCAGATGCTGGGCTGTAAACAAATGAAATTATACTCTATCTTCATGCATATATCTATGGATGTGTGTTATGGTTTAGGGGGGTTTCTGCTGCTCTAGCAGCGAGGGGGTTAACAGCTCAGTTCTTGCCTGGGCTCTCTCCGTGCTGCCATGGCCTTCAAGGTTATAGAGATAGAGGCGTCTCTGTGAATAACATACTTGGGAGAGGAAAAAAAGTTCAGTAGTAAGATGTAGTGTGCCGGCTCAGAACCTGCGTCAGGAGGCTGAGAGATTGAAGGCCCCCAGGCCCACGAGAGAAGGGGTAGAGATGTTCTTCCAGGCATCCCGCTGCTGTTTGTGAATTGGACTGACCATAGTGAAAACCTATGGACCAGAGAGAGAGAGAACCAATACTGCAGAATCCATCTAAGCCACGACTGAAGATGGAGAGGTAAAAACTGGACGAACTGCTGATGTGTTTGGAGCCCAGAAACAGAAGCCTGGAGCTAGCTGAGAGCTTGGCNCGACAATGTGTATGTTTAAACTGGTTCGTTCTCACCCACCGCTAGACATCAAAACTATGCAGATGTCACAGGAAGTCCCTGAGCAGTTTCACAGTTTGAGAGAATATCAGAGAAATACCACAATTTACTCTCATCCTACTTTTATGATATGCTAGAGACTTCACTGTTGCCTACAGTGGGAAACCAAATACAGTTATACCTCCTCCATCGCGAGGAACGGGACAGGCGGCAGCCCCCGTGAAACATTATTCTCGCAAAGAACGGCAGGTCGTTAATATGCATGCAGGCCACGCCCATTGCCCCACCCCCCCGGAACTCCGCAGGGCTCCGGGGCGCACTTTTTTGCTTCTCTTCGGACTCTCTGAACACGGGGAAGAAAAGGGAACCGTTTCTGAGCCCCCTCTGCCTCGGGAGACCCCCTCCCAACCCCGAGATACCGCGGGTCTGCCGTGATCAAATCCTGTGCCGCTGCTCCCGCCCTCTTCCCAGCTCCAGTGCATATGCCCTCCCCGTCCTCCGCCGCCCGTCCCGTCCCACACCGCCCATCCCGTCCCGCGCCGTCCGCCCCGCGCTGCCTGTCCCGCACACCGCCCGTCCCGGGCACAGCCGGCAGCGCCCTGCGGGGCGGGGGGGGGTTCAGCTGTGGCAGCGGAGTGAGCATAGCCGCTGTGCCCAGCCCAGCCCCACTTTCCTGTGGCACTGCCCTCCCTCCCTGTAGCCACAGAAACAGTAACACACGCCCGCGCGGGGTTCAGTTCCCCAGCTGCGCTTAGAGTAACGGGACACCGGGACTCTCGGCCGTCCCCGTGGGGCCGGGCCAGCACCGCCCCACAGGGAGCTCTGGCACCGCCTCTCGGTGGAGCAGACACACTACGCATGCGCGAACGGCATAAATTCGCAAATGGTGGAATCAAAACTGCGATAAATTCACATCGCAAATGCGCGAGGTCGTGAAGGAGAAGTCGCGATACAGAGAGGATTCACTGTACCAAGAAGGACGGATTTCCGGTCTAACATCATAATGCCATTCTCATGTCTTTATCTTCTTGGAATGTGCAATGAAGTCAGTTAGGACTCCATATTGTTCATGAACTGATGTGACTGTCCTGTGGTGTTACCCCCACTGCTGTTGGGGCTGGCAAGTTATCTTTCCCAGGGAAAAGGAAATCAAGTTGTGACTTGAAACACACAATTCATTTTTGATTCAACTGTTATGAAGATAATTTTGAACACAAGACTTCTACAAATAGCATAAATACGTGAATGCAGAGTATTTTACAGTCTGTCAAAGTTCAGAAATTGTTATAGAGTCACTTCTTTAATGATTTTGAGTGATAGTTATGTTCACTTTAATTTGTCTAGCATCTGCTTCTGGCAAATATAAGCAGATGTGTCTGATTATCACCTTTTGATGCTAGCATACACATAGCATGAATAAGATCACAAAGAAAATAGATTTTTGTGAAGTAGAAGTAAAATGCCCTTAAAGGAAATAACATGGCAACGAATCAGATAGCTAAAATATCTATGCTGTAGTTGGGAAGTGAGCAAATAAATGCAAGCAATACATTCCAAGTGAAAAACATTGTTTGAAGATGACAGATATATTTAGTCTATGTAAAATTTAAATTAGTTTGGTGCTTGAAAACAGAACTGTTTTGCTTAGAGTATCGCAGAATCATAAAATGTCCTGTGTTGAAAGGGACCCACTAGGATCACCGAAGTCCAGCTCCTCATGATTTGATTGATAAGAGTAATATCCTTTAACTTGCTTTCCAACTGACACTGCTATCACGTCTCATAAACAGAGCACAAGTCATTGCAGTAAAGAAGGAAATATCTGACTTTAAAATATCTATTCAAACCACAGATTAATTCTTCTAGCAGTTTAAATTTCAAGAATGTTTGTTTCACTATTAAATCATCTGGTTTTGTTCACAGTATCCAGACAAAATGACTCTGCTTATAACCACATATCAAAACTTTTACATAGTACAAAAGCTGTAAATAGGTCAAATTCTGCAAGATGAGAAAAATTTATCAAAAACCATATTTTCATGCCAATATAGATCAGTAGAGAAGCTAAACATAAGTACTTGCCCACTTTGGTGTACTCTAGTCAAATATGATTCTGTTCCTATTTATGCAAACAGATGTTTTTTTCTGTTCCACAATTGGATACTTTTTGGGACTACTGTAGTAAGTTCATCTCTTCTTCTAATCAGAATTGCAATTATCGTTACTTGCAGAAACAGAATGACCAAATCATTAATTATATAGAACAACAACAACAACAAAAAGTAGACCCTATGTCAAGCTCAGAAACCAAATGTATGTGTGATGGAACCTAATTTTGTATTATCTCTTTCACGTTTGTCCAGGTTCATCTCACAACTAATTCATTCCTTATGGCCAGCTTTTCTACATGGCTCCAAATTGAGCCTTCAGAATAGAAGTTGCTGGATGCTGAGCACATTAAAACATCTGATGCTATAGTGGGAAAAGAGATCTTAGAAATCGAGCTGTAATGATGGAAATAGAAATGGATGCATTTGAAAAACATGACTGATTGACTATCTTTTACAACTAACTGTAATATATGCATTTACACTAATAAAAGAATTTACTTGCTGTGAATTCAGCCTATTCCCCAGAGGGGTGATTTATTCTGGGTTTAGAAAAAGGCCTTTGCTCAAATTATTAATGTATGTATTATTATTTCAACAGCATGACATTGTAGATATACTGCAAATGGGGCCATAAAGTGGGTCCCTGGTAACCTAATAACTAAATACAAAGAATTTGTCTTTCCTACCAGGTGCACAGATTATACGTGCATTTGCGTGTGCAGGCATGCAGACCTCAAATCCTGGTTTTGAGTATGAGTTCCGTGCTACTGTATATGAGAGAGACACACACAGTGCCTTCTTGTCACACTAACTTATCTTTTCAGTAAGACAGCTCCCCAGCCTAGGCTTCAAAAAGGTACTGGGTTATGGTTAACATTACCATTGAAAAAAATGTAATTCGTGGCTCATTCACAAGCCAGATGAAATACAGGAAGGGTCACTGCTCGGAGCTATTCTTTCAAAATGTTTACTTGAAACTATGAATTCTAGAAGGTTAATTTAATTAAAATGATTTTTAAAACATCACCAGGTAATAGTACATTGATCCCCCAGAATTTGCTGGGGATCGGGTCTGGGCAGGTCCCACGAGTTATGAAATCTGTGAAGATACTGAACCTATGAATATTCAACTACTCCCTACCTTTACCCACATACCCTCCACTAATAAGGTCTGGAGGGGCAGTCCTGGGAGTGTGGCTCGCACTGTATCACCTCATGGCTGCGAAATCCGGAGTCTGGGACATTCTGTGCACGTGGGCTGTCTCACAACTCACTGAAAATCCAACTGCGATTAATTGAATACATGGATATGCGAGCCGTGAATATGCGGGGATCACTGTATTTCTTCTTCAGAGAACAAGTATTTATTTTACATACTTTGTGTTTTCAAAATCCATTGACATTTCTTTGCAGGAATAGTCCTGAAAAGTCTACAAAAAGTAATGTCATTTGGATTTTCCAGTAAAACCAAAGTATATTGGAAACTATGCAAAATTAGCCCTTGCCTTTCATAAGGTTAGAATTTGACTGTCATATGTTTGTGACATGCTCCAGTTATTTCTATTAAGTTAAGGGAATTAAATTATTTGAAATTGGGGAAAAAAGAAGAGGAAAGTTGTTTGCCTAGTGACTGAAAACAACAATAACTTATCAGTTGGTAAAAATCACAGATGATAATGTGGGGTATTTTGACTAGTTCCAAGAGCACTAGGAATAACAGTAAAATGCATATGAAAAAGACGTTATTGTAATCCTTGCATGCAGCAGGTGACATAAATAGAAGTCCTGCCGAACAAGTTATCAGTTAAAATTTGCCTAACTATGCTGAAAAGTTCTGGACCCCTTTCCTCAAAAACTTCAACTGGAAAAGGTGTAGCAAAGGGCTAATGAAAGCCCAGGGGAAGAGTGAAACACTAGCTTGTTTAGCTCGGTGACATGAAAAACGGAGTGTACGGTGACTCCATCCCTGCACTACACACACTGCTTTCTTTCAAACTGAATAACAAGAGATGGAGGGATGATCTTAGCCAAACACACTGCCAGGATACATCTACTTTGTTTACTTTGATCCTAGGGAAGGAAACAGTCCATGTTCAGATGCAATCTAAGACAGTGACATTGATTACCTCAAGAACCACCCAATCACAGTCCTTCATCATTTAGCATTTTACAGAAAGTCCTGAAAATCTTCAACTTGTATAAAAAATAAGCAACACTTTTTTTTTTTTTTTTTCAAAGGGGTCAAGGCGCACTTAGGATGTAGGCTCCTAAATTACTCATGATCTTAAACTCCTTGCCAAAGCTGTCTACAAATAAATTGTTCACATTTTAATAGGAATTAATCAGAATAAATTAATCAGTTTTTCTAATTTATTAGGAAAAAAGTATTAATTATATTTAGAAGTATCAGTTGCCTAATTACTGTTGATCTGATTGATTGGCTGCTGTCATTGATTGTCACTAATGAGAGATTCAAGTTGTTTGTTTTAGATGATTTATAGTGTTAAAACCAGAAAATCCGAACAAACCTGAAGTTGTGAGACTTGTCCCAGCATACTTAGGGCTAAAGACACAAAGGTATTTACATAAAGCAATCCTATTAGAGTGTGGACTTCACATTGCACATACACAACAGTGTACATTTGTAAAACAAAACACAGACCTCAGGAGCAGTAAAACCATGCACAAGTTTGACCGATATTGGAGGGATGAGAGTGATAAGCTGCACCTCTGCAGCTGTGGAGAGGCCTGATAGGCTGCCTCACCAAAAAGTGATGCAAAGGCACAGGAATCTGAGCAAGGGAGACAAGACTAGATGATCCTTGTGGGTCCCTTCCAACTCATAATATTCTGTGAATCTGTGTGAAAGAGCCCACTTCGAGGGAGCAGTTTGAGCATCATGATGAGTCAGATAAAAGGAGCTAGAGACCTCTGTGCTCTTGTGATTTGGACTTTGGAGTTTCCCAGGAGTCGAGTGATGCCCCAGTATCAGGATCCAAGTGTGACTGATGCACAGGGAAAAGCTTATGAGAGGATGATGAAGAAAAAAGACACAAAGCTGGGGTAACACTCCTCTTTGGCACCCTTGGTACTTGGCAAAACCAGGGTGTAAGTTGCAACCCAGGTATATGCAGTTTCTGCTCTCAGACTGTTTCTACATCATCATGTTAGCATGATGGGTTTTTATTTTAAATATGTTTATTCTTGCATTCAAGGATTTCACTTCTGACTGAAAGGCAGCATTAAAGGGAGAAAGTCTTGACAAAAACCTGGAACAACAGTGATATTGTGCAGCTTACATGTAAATACAGCTACTCTTGTACTTAAGACAGGATGGAAGCATGTTCACAGCTTTAATGCAGACCTATGGCACGTCCATGCCCAGATAAGCATTCTCTGGAACAAAGTCATAGCAGAAAAGGTGCACATTTAAAAATATTTCTGCTGTCTGATGCAGACTCTGGACTGAGCTCAGACACATAATTTACAGGTAATGAGTCAGATTCATCTAATGTGACCCTATTAGAACTCTACAAGTTCTGATGGGATTGTACGCCTGTAGAGGAGATGTTATTTTCTCCCAGAAAACAATAAAATAATTCACGTAGAATGCGAGGATGCAAGAGTAAATACAACCCAGAATTAAACATGTATTCTTCCTTCCTTTCAGGGCAAACACTGGCTTTTTCTGTTGTTTCTGCCTGCTAGATATTTTTTCTCCTATAAACTAAGTTTCTGCTCAGGCCAATTATTCTTTTACTGATTTTTGTTTTCCTTTTAGCATGCAACCTACAGTTATCCATTATATGGTCTGTGTCACTGGAGCTTTATCCTTTTTGCCATATTTTTGTTTCTGAGTATATCTGATTTAGTATGTGCTTTTAAATGCATCCCTCCTTCCATGGAAATCATATTTCTTCCTCTAAATTTATTCCCTCATACTTGTTTCTGCCACTGTATACCTTTAAGATTACCTTTGTTACAATAGTATTAGACCAGAGCAATAGATTCCTCCTTATTTCTCTACTGTGGATTTAGTCGGAATTCACACAGATGGAAAAGTGCAGAAACTGAAAGAGAACGTTTTGAGGTGTTGAAATCAATCTTTTTCCACAAGACAATACTTGTATTTATGTGAATGTGTTTTAATATTTCTTGTTCTTCTACAAGTGCTGTGAATAGCAAGCAGTCATGCAATTCTACAGGGCTGATATTATGAACTTTGCTGGTTGCTATTTGCTGGGTTTTGCCATTTATCTGTCCATCAACCGTCTTTATTCTCTGTTAGATGCAGTAAGTTTAAATCTCATCAATCTAAACTGCATAGGTAGTAAATATAACTCCCTGCTATGGTAAAAATAGAGGTCACTGAAGCCACCTAAAACCTAACCATTTTATCAGTATGTTCAGGTTCTTACATATGAGCAACCTGGCTAAGGTTTACCAGGACCAAAAATTCAACAGACAGAAGAGGAAAGCTAGAAGACTTCTAAAGTTCAACTAAAAGCTTTCTGCATTTTGTTCTAAGACTTCTATGTATGTAAAAAGGTAACTCTGGCTACTGATTCCACTCTTTCTGGCAGCTTCCATGGGCTGATGCTGCATCACAAAGAACGGGTATTCACGGGTTCCTCCAGGTGTAACTACCTTGATATTTATGCATACAGCATTAAGGAAATAGCACTTAGTAATTTGGAAACTTTTTTCTTTGAATTACATAGATTTGAAATCAGTCTCTTAAGAGAACTTCTGGACAAATATTGAGAGTAATCAAAATATTCATTCTCAAGGAATAGATCACTAGACTGCAACCAGACCAGTCTGATGCAGTCATTGCATTTCCACATTTATTTCCCTCATAAACAGCACATATCACAACTTTCACAGGATGCTAAAACTACTTTCAAATGGATTAGCCAAGTTAATTCTAAGCAATTTTTAAAACTCTCTTCTGAAAAATAATTATTCTGTTCCAAATATATTTTATATAAAATATATATCCTTACTGAACATTTTCAGAGCATCACAGCATTAGCAAGGTTGGAAGAGACCCTGGAGATCATCAAGTCCAACCTGTAACACAATACCAACCCTTCCTCTGGACCTTATCCAACCTAGTATCAAACACCGCATCTTGAGTACTGTGTCCAGTTCTGGGCTCCCCAGTTTAAGAAGGATGTTGAGCTGCTTGAGAGGGTCCAGAGAAGGGTGACAAGGATGGTGAAAGGACTGGAGAACAAGCCCTATGGGGAGAGACTGCAGGAGATGGGACTGTTCAGCCTGGAGAAGAGGAGGCTCAGAGATGACCTCATTGCTGTTTACAACTACCTGAAGGAGGTTGCAGCCAGATGGGTGTGAATCTCTTCTCTCAGGCTGACGACAACAGAAAAAGAGGTCATGGCCTTAAACTATGGCAGGGGAAGTTTAGACTGGATGTTAGGAAGAGATTTTTCACAGAGAGAGTAATTCCTCATTGGAATGGTCTGCCCAGGGAGGGGGCAGAGTCACCATTCCTGGAGGGGGTTAAGAAAAGACTGGATGAGNGGTGTTTAAGAAAAGACTGGATGAGGAGCTCAGTGACATGGTCTAGATGACGGGAGGCTCAGATAGATGGAGCGTGGTGCCTATAGCTCCAGGGTTGTGGGTTGGATCCCTGGGTGGGCGATTGCTTCGGAGTTGGACTAGATGATCCTGTGGGTCCCTTCCAACTCAGAATAACCTGTGAACCTGCCACAGCAACTGATACATAGCAGCAAAGTGTCGAAACAGCACCGGGGGGGCCGTGTGAGGGTGCGGGGCAAATTTGCATATTAATGAGCTGCCATTCTATGCGGAAGTGGGGCTTCATGGGACATGAACAAGACCATGGTACCATGGTATAGGAGACCCGACTGGGCTCTTGCTTTGGTGTGTTTCCCTTGTAAATAATCACCATGGGTGGACCAAATAACACCAAACTCATTAATTTCCCTTTCTCAACAAAAAGGTAAAATGGTCCTGTATGCTTTCACTCTGCATGAATCTCAGCACACTAATATCCACAGGTGCTATCACAGTTTCAATGATTAATTAACTAATATTCACAAACCAAATTTCATTATTTAGCACTTACAAAATTCACAGGTTCACAGGTTATTCTGAGTTGGAAGGGACCCACAGGATTATCTAGTCCAACTCCCAAGCGAATGCCCACCCAGGGATTGGGCCCACAAGCCTGAAACCATGGGCACCACGCTCCATCCATCCAAGCCTCCCAACATCTAGACCATGTCACTGAGCTCATCATCGAGTCTTTTCTTAAACACCTCCAGGGATGGCGACTCCACCACCTCCCTGGGCAGACCATTCCACTGAGGGATCACTCTCTCTGTGAAAAACCTCTTCCTAACATTCAGTCTAAACCTCACCTGGTGCAGCTTAAGGCCATGTCCTCTTGTTCTGGTGTCGTCAGCCTGAGAGAATAGATTCACACCCATCTGGCTGCAACCTCCCCTCAGGTAGTTGTAAACAGCAATTAGGTTGCCTCTGAGCCTCCTCTTCTCCAGGCTGAACAACCCCAGTTCCCGTAGCTGCTCCCCATAGGGCTTGTGCTCCAGTCTTTTCACCATCCTTGTCGCCCTTCTCTGGACCCTCTCAAGCAGCTCAACATCCTTCTTAAACTGGGGAGCCCAGAACTGAACACAGTTCTGTCTGGAATACACATTATGAAGCATGAGGTGAATGGAAAAGATTAAAAGAAACATGCCCTGAGACTGTTCATTTATTAATGTATTTTAATATGCCTAAAATATTTTTTAAATAAAAACTTTACTTTTAATTTCCAATTTTGAGACTTAAACTGCTGTTGAGGTAAAAGTAATTGACACTCTATGAATGCAGAATAGACAGTTTTACTTAATACATACAATATAAAAAAAAGGTAAACAAATTAGTTCCCAATTGCCTGTGCACTGAACTCAAGGGCTCAATGAGCTCATTGCTAGAGCTGAGCTACCATTTCAGTGTTTCCAATTCAGCAAAACATCAGTCCACAACTAACTAGAGCACATGGCTAAAATTTAAGATTTGTTCATTCCCTTCTCACAGAAAATTTAAAATTTAAATTTTAATTTAAAAAAAGACATTGTCTGCTTAAGGAATAGCAAGCATCTTCAGCTGAATGCTTTTGCTGGGGGTAGCAGGTGAAAACACTTCCTTTTTCAGAATAAGTGACTACCATTTCAGGCTGCAAAAAATAGAAAGCAGAAAAATGTCAGCTGACATAATGAATATCTGTATAAAAGCAATGATACAACTTGGCGAAAGCTAGGGATATGTATGTGATGGCTGAGGGCAGCAGAGCTGTCAGCCTGCTATATGGACTTGATTGTATTTCTTATTAAAAAAAAAGGTAACACCATTCAAATTGTGCGCTACAGATAAAATATTTGTTGCATTTGTTAGTGCTTATCTTCCTATCAGCACTTTATCACCAACATAAAGCTGCAGTCTTAGCAGCCACAGAATAAAGGTATGCAACGGGATGTTAAGTGGTATCTCCTTGTGCGCTTGTTCAATTCAATCAGGTCAATGCAAGTATTAAAGCAAACTTGATCAAAAAGTAATCTTACTGAGATAAACAAAAAAATTGCATTAATCAAACTAGAGCATCTGCCAAATTTCCATTATGTCAGGTTTAGTGATGAAGCAACCCCAAACTCCACAGGCAGTCATTCTCATGCTTCTGAGGATATTTGATGTACACAAGTGCACACCATTTGCATCCCCATAAACATGATATAAACACATTCCTTTCTTGCATCTTTCAGTAGCTTTGGACTATTATGTGATCTCTCTCTACCAATATAATCTGCCTGGCACTATTTCAAAGACTTTGTTCCTGCCAAATAGTTCTCCCTATGACAAAAATGCTTCATACTTTTCCTTCTGTACTCCCACACAAATTTTCATCCATCTCTGATAGCCTGTGGACTGCCGGGCCTTAGCAAAAACTCAGGAAGTTTGCAGAAACAAAACTGTTTTAGCTGCAGGAAAACTATTTCAGAACATTTTTCTGTCTTAGAAAACATTTTAATATTCATACTGTCCTCAGCAGTTGGTTTACTGATGTTGGTGTCATTGGCAGTACATAAAGTCCAAGAGCTCATCAAAAAGGGGACAAGAATAAAAAGAGTACCTAAATGTCAAATAACTTTGTTAAAGTGGGGTCATTATTAAACAACATGGTGAAACCAAAACACATTTTCCTGATACGCAATGATGACGTGAAAATAGATAAGTACAGTGAGAGTAGTAATAAATCAGGTAAACCATTTACAGAATCACAGAATACAGTCAGCCCTCTTGCACTTCGTGCCCCCCATACTGCAGCTTCAGATCTTAGTGGCATGATTTTTTAGTGATGAAGGAGACTCCTTTTCGCAACTGCGCATGCACGACCTGCCAAGGCAGTGGCAGCACTGGCAGGGCTGCTCCCCTGGAGCCGCTGCTGTGCAGTTATGAAACTGTGTCCCTTGTCAAGATGAAAAGGGTTTTTTCCCAGCATGGGGTGGCTGCGGGCGCCAGGAAGGGACGATACAAACACTGATACACAGCAACACAGTGCCGAAACAGCATCAGGAGGCTGCGTGATGGTGTGGGGCAAATTTGCATATTAATGAGCTGCCATTCAACGCGGAAGTAGGGCTTCGCGGAACCCGATTAAGACCGCAGGTCCGTGATATAGGAGACCCGACTGCATTCCGAGTTGGAAGAGACCCACAAGGATCATGTAGTCCAACTCCCAAGCAACTCCCACACAGAGATCACACCCCCAACTCTGGAGCCATAAGCACCATGCTCTGTCCATCCGAGCCTCCCATTATCTAGACCATGTCACTGAGTTCCTAATTCAGTCTTTTCTTAAACATCTCCAGGGATGGAGACTGCACCACCTCTCTGAGCAGATCATTCCACTGAGAGATCACTCTCTCTGTGAAAAACCTCTTCCTAACATTCAGTCTAAACCTCCCCTGGCGTAGTTTAAGGCCATGTCCTCTTGTTCTGGTGCTGGCAGCCTGAGAGAAGAGATTCACACCCACCCAACTGCAACCTCCCTTCAGGTAGTTGTAAACAGCAATGACAGATACCAGTACGAGCTCTTCCTTTGTTTTTCACAAAACAAATGACAACATAAATAAACAGGATGGAAAATCAGTGGCAATGACTAGTAGAAGATTTAATTCCCTTTTTTACTCTTAATGAAGAGACAGCACAAAAATTATAGACGAAACTAAGAAAATTCTACTCAACAGACACCACTTACTCAGACTCTTTAAGAATTTAACATATTTTCAGCTACAGTTATACCCCGTCATTTGCGAGGAATGGGTCATGCCAAAGGCCTTGCAGAAAGTCAAACTCGCAAAGATGAGCAGGTGATTAATATGCACGCAGGCCATGCCCATTGCCCCACCACCCAGCACTCCAGAGCGCTGAGGACACTTTTCTGCTTCTCCCCTCGGACTCCCTCAGCACAGCGGAGCAAAGGGAACCATTTCTGAGCCCCCTCTGACTCCGGAGAGCCCCCTACCTCCAAGAATCTGTGGGCTTCTCCGGGCTGCTGCGACTGCGCTTCCATAGCCCAAACCCCACACCATTTACCCCCCCACCCCAACCGCGATGATCGTGCCTGCGGTGTCCCGGTGTCCTGGCTACTGGCAGCCCCACAGGGCTGGGACACCATAGGCATGATCACTGGGGTCGGGGGGGGAGGGGAAGCGGCACAGGGTTTGGGCTGTGGGAGCACGGTCGCCGCAGCCCGGAGAAGCCTACAGAGTGTGGGGGGTGAGGTGTTGGTTCGGTATCGGAGTTTCTTTCCCTTTAACATCCACCGGTCCCCGGAGAGGCAGCGCTGCCCATATGGTCCCAGAGGGCGGGGGAACAGAAGCCTCCCCCTGGCGCAGCGACAGCTGCCCCTTCCTAGCACACAGCGCTTGCCTGGCCTTGCTTGCCTCAGTTTCGTGGGGCAGTTTCCTGGGTCAGGGACAGGGGCATGGTGCCGCCATTGCAAGCCCCCTCCATGCAGGGTGGGGTGAGTCCTGCCCCACAGGCACCACGGCACCGCCCCTTGGCAGAGCAGAGGCACTGCGCATGCGTTAGCCCAGGAACCTTGCAGACGGCTGAATCAAAACTGCGAGAAATTTTCCTCGCAAATCGGCGGGGTTGTAGTGGAGAGGTCGCAATGCAGCGGGGATTCACTGTAGATCTATAATCCCTGAATTGTTGCTGTTACGTTTTTGTGTACATATTGCTTGAAAGAATATATAGATAAAAACAAAATAGTTTTTTTCCTGAAATCTGTAAAGTAGTTATGGAAGCACATTTATCTTGAAATACAAATATTGCAAATATGAGAAAGCCTTTTTCAGATCTAGGAATGTAACTATTTATTATGAGAAAAATTAACCTAGACCAGTTTGTAAATTTTTCCTTTCTTGAACAAAATAAACAGTACTTATTTTACAATGATCTCTCAAGATTTTTTTCAGTGGCTTCTACAAAATAATTCTAGTCCACATTATAGTATCTTTCACTGTATTATGTGTAGTTCATTTAGTGCTTAAGTTTTCATTTTTTCAAAGCTCTTAGAATCTGGCATCCAAAGACCAGCCTGTGACCTGGCAATACAGTAACCTAGTCAGTGACATTGTGGTTGGAGGAAATCTGGGATGCAGCGATCATGAGATCATAGAGTTCTCGATCGGCTCTGTGCCAAGAAGGGGCACAAATCAAACCTCCATGCTCGACTTTCGGAGGGCTAACTTTGGGCTGTTTAGGAACTTGATTGAGAGGGTACCATGGGAAAAAGCCCTTAATGGCAGAGGGGTCCAGGGGGGTTGGACATACTTTAAGAATGAGCTCATGAAGGCACAGGAGCAGGCGGTCCCAATGTGCCGAAAAGTGAGTCGGAGGGGCAGATGGCCAGTCTGGATGAGCAAAGAGCTCCTGAAGGAGCTGGGGGAGAAAAAGAGGATGTACAACCTTTGGAAAAAAGGGGAGGTGAGTCAGAGTCTGTTCAAGGAAGCTGTTAAGCGGTGCAGGAGGAAAACCAGAGAGGCGAAAGCCCAGACAGAGCTCA
>WEKX01014344.1:49900-69717 GCA_013390025.1 Pitta sordida
CTTCTTAAATATGTTATCACAGAGGTGTCTCTGTCACTCCTGATTGGCCTTGCCTTGGCCAGCGGCGGGTTCAGCCAGGAGTTGGCTGGCATTGTCTCTGCCAGCTATGAGGGAGGCTTCCAGCAACCTCTCGAAGAAAAACCTCCCTGACAGCCCCCTTGCTACCAGAAACTCAGCCACAGAAAACCCCAACTCATTAATTCTACATCAAATTAATTACGCTAATTAATAGCAGAAGCATATCTGTCAGACATCACTCATTTTACAGTCATAAAAACTCAGGGTAAGAAATATTGGATGGAGAGAAGAGCTTTAAGATACAAGCTTTTAAACAGAAGGGCAAAATCATAACTCATACAAATTGTTGTCTGAAGCAATTTTACATATTACAGTGAATCCCCACTGCATCGCGACTTCTCCATTACGCCCCACCCATTTGCGAAGGAAATTTTTCGCAATTATGATTCAGCCATTTGTGAGTCTAGCCACCCACACATGCATAGTTGATTCTGCTCTGCCGAGGGGCGGTGCCACGGTGCCTGTGGGGCGGGACTCACCCCGCCCTGCGGGGATGGGGCTTGCAATGGCGGCACTGTGTGCCCGTCCCTGAACAGGTAAACTGCCTCATGAAAGTGAGGCAAGCTGTGTGCTGGGAGAGGGCTTCTCTTCCCCTGCCCTCTGGGGCCATACGGGCAGCGCTGCCCCTCTCTCACAGGACCGGTGGATGATAAAGGGAAAGAAACTCGCATACCAACCTGATCCCTGTGGGCTTCTCCGGGCTGCTGCAGTCACTCCCACAGACCAAATTGTGATTGTGCCCGCGCTGGCAGCCCCGCGTGCGGTGGCTTGGGCGCGCGGCGTGGCAGGGCTGGAGCGTGCAATTTACTGCAGCTCGCAGTGGCGTTTAGAGACCTGCGACACCCTGACCCGGTCCCTGACCTGCTCCTGTGTGCTCCGCTGAGACCCAGCGCAGCACCACCACAAGACATGCCATTCCTTGTTACTCAAAGCCCAGTCAAAGCCCGGGCAGCGCTGCCTCTACCGGGACTGGTGGATGTTAAAGGGCAAGAAACTTCAATACTGAAGCCCCCGCCATAAGCGCACGGGGTGTCGCAATGTTGCAAAGTTAAGGTTTTTCCAGGCTCCAAGAATGCCGACCAGAGCTCAGGGACACCCCTTGCCTGCCACGGAGTCAGGGCGAGCACGCACGGGGCGGTGCGGGGCCCCTGGGGCCGGTGCAAGCACTGGGGCCGGGGAGCAGCGGCGTGAGGTTTGGGCTGCGAGCACACATGAGCAGCCGCTCAGAGTTCCGGGGGGTGGAGCAATGGGCGTGGTCTGAATGCATATTAACGACCTGCACTTCTTTGCGAGTTTAGCATTTCGCAATGCCCTTGGCATGTCCTGTTCCTCACGATGGATGGGATATAACTGTATTTTTTTTTTTTACAATAAAGAGCTATGTGTATTGAAAAATCTTTGAGGATTTCAAAAAGGCAATAAAAGTTCTGGCACAATGTAGCACCAATCCTATATCATCTGTGTGCATTCTCCTGAAGAAATCTAGTGAGCAGAAATAAAAATAAGCCTATCCTATGAGAGTATTCTTTAGAAACTGGAAGAATGCATTCCTGTCATTCTTGAATGTGTTTTCTGGGGAAAACTGACTCAAGATAAATACCCTAACCCTAACCTCTGTGTTACAGAAGACAAGCATGAAAGAGGTCCCAGGCAAAGACTTTGGCTTTCAACAGGTTCAGTAATGAGTTGACTTCTGCTGCTGGCTGCCATGAGATTGAGAAATGAGGAAAGGGAAGGAGGAAGGCAGGATCTTCAGTAAGATTCAGGCTGTTATAGCCAAAGCAATGAGAAATTCCAGAGGGGATGCTTAAACGACTGCAAGTAATTCAAGTCCTGTGAATGTAGATTGATTTGGGTGACAAGCTGAAAATAATGCTGCATGGTTTGATGCAGCCACAGTATAGGTGCTGCTGTACACCACTACCTATGCTTGACACACATAAGTGAAGCTTTTAATGGTTCCCTGGAGAGATCAAGGATTTATAGCAAGTTTCTTCACCTGTAAAGGAACTATGAATAGCATGTGCATTTTGGAGTACAGGGCAGTCCTGAAAGAGCTCCTAGGGGTAAGTCATACATACACCTGACTGCTGCTGGGCTTCTGCCCCCTTGCACAGGGTTCCTTGGTCCTCTGCAGGACATATAATGGGCTGGCAGGCAAACACTAGTCTGGAACATTGCTGTAAAACATGCAGGTGCATGGGTTGCATCACAGCATCTATGGACAGGGACAGTGACCAGAGAAACTGAATCTGAATCCACCTATGTTTTTAAACACACAAAAACCCTCAAGACTGGCATAGATAACAGCAGATGACATTAGAAGCAAGCATGTAATCTTGCCTCCCTGGGAAAAGAGGTTACTATCAGAAGGCTTACTGTACTGATGCCAGATGGACTTTTTCAAGCATCTGTAGATCAAATTGAAGTCTTCAGGCAAATCAGAGACAAATACATGTCAGTGTTCTTGACCCACTCATAAACAGTATCAGGGAAAAAACCAAACCAACCAAACAAGCAAATGCAAACAAACCCAGAGGCAGAACTTTCCATGTTTTAGGCATTAACTGAGAAGAATACTGTCGGAATTTCTTTGTGATCAGCTACTCCAGCAGGGATATAAGGCAAAAGCAGAACTTAGAACAATTTTGACAGAAGTGTGCAAAGTATACAATCAGAAACTTTAAGTAAAAACGTTAATTTTTTTTTTATACAGACATGACATGTAACATAATCAGAAAGCTGTAAAATTCTAAGTGAACATTTTTCTGTTTGGATTAGCCATGCTAAATGGGTGATAGTTTTGCCCTTTCTTTCTGTTTCCTTTTTCTTCAAAAGCCAAGAGCTTAACACAGTATCTCTTAGTTCAAAAATCCAAAAGAAATATATGTCACTTGTGAAAAAAAGACAGCAGAAGAATTAACCATCTTTATTAACAATTTAGTGACACAACCAAGAAATACCAACATTTTGGAAAGGCCAAGACGGTACTTCAGAGCCAGGCTTTGCCTTTTTTCAAGATCTGCACATAAGGTAGTTGTTTCAGTCTCAGGAAACATCTCTACATATCACCTCCAAGAGAGAAGTGTGAGTCTCATCAGCAAGCATTTGCTGTAGCCAGATGCTTCTTCCTGGTCCTCCTGTGCTCTGTGAGACAGATTCCTGGAAAGACTAGAACTGAACTTCCATATACAATCTCTTCCCTACTCATACTTGTGTGGGAGAGCATGAGCCACACAGGTGCTGCTCTGCCTCTTTCTCTGTTCCAGAAATGAAGTATATGGGAGACAGCCCATGGTAGCATCTACACCAACAAGTTGCACTTTTTCAATCTCCAACCAGGATTAATCAAATCAGCTATAAACTGACCCTTAGAAAGAATGCTAATGAGACAAGTTAATACCACCACCAATTTCCAACATTTTAAATACAATCACAGTAAAAAAAAGGAGAAAGATAGACTTTGAACTTCTCTCAGTACTAGAGAGAAGGCCAGTAAAAACGGACTGCTTCATCATTTTCCATAATTCTGAAAAGTCCTCTTCATCTCTCAGTTGCTGCAGTAAAATATAGAACTTACAGAATCTGAAATAGATTCTTCAAGAAAAAAGATGTACCACTTCCATGCCAGCCATGGAAGTGCTACTTCATTGGTTGTTTTTCAATGACAGAGTCATAGTAAGTCCTAAGCATGAGTCTTACATAATCCTGTAGCTTATTCTCCCTTGCTCATAAATTTAATTAGGGATGGATTAGGTACTGCCCAGATAACTTCAGATAGAGACTAAAACAATTTACAACAATTTACATAATAAATTTCCTAGTGCAAATGCATGTTGTTTATTTCATTTGTTTACAAACAGATGCCAAACACCTTCCCTCTAATAATCATCAACTAGCAACACAGAAAAGCTGCTAAGGATGTACAGTTATGCTGAGTATTCTCTGGTGGAAACTTTAATTTGCATGGAGGCCCATGTGAATCCTTGGTGCATGTTACATAAAACAAGTGTTGAAATAATACATAGGGCACAAGGAAAGGGGATGAACTGAATTGAGGCTTTGTGCTCAGAGTACATTATTTGTGTTTATACTTTCATGATGCTACTGAGTTGCTATAGCAACAGGTCAGAACCATCTTGGGGAGAAAAAAAGAAGAAAAAAAATGAAACCAAACAGAAAGAGTTTACATGACATGCCGGTCCTCATGACTCTGTTTTGATTGAACAGCCATAGGAAATGGACACTATCCCATTCCAGTACTTCTGTACAGCCATTAATTTCTCCATTTGTTTAGCCTGGGACTTTACAATCCCTTAGACTCTATTATTAATTGTGTACATGCTCCTTTTACCTAAACAAAACCCAGCTTGGTCAGGTCAAGTAGAGGAAAACAGACGAGGATATTACAGAAAACAGATAAAGTAACCTTTTTCTTGACTCTTTCATAACAGCTCTGAAATTCCTTAGTTTTCCTCTCCTGCCTTCACTTCCTGCCTTCACTTCACTTTCCTGTCTTTGATACCAAGATCAGCAATCTGTAATGTAAGTGGTTTGAAAGGATTAATGAGGTAAGGGAATTGATCTGCCATATTGAACCTGGAAGAACGGAAACTACGGAACTGCAAACAATGTAAAACTCTTCATAACTGTTTACTGCTATACTTATCTGCCTCCTTCTCACTTACCTTTGCTGGATTTTGAACCACTCACCAAAACCTGACTATTCCTAACAATTTTTTCATTCTCAAGAATAAAATTCGTGTTCAGAAATTTCAAGCAAACATTTTTCATTTTATTAATATAAAACATTGGCAAGGGATAATTCCTCATTATAGGTCTATTTTTGATATTAAAACTATATGGATCTTATTTTTTTTCTATCCTTACTCCTTTTTGGTTTTTTTCTAATTTGGTAAGAAAATCAGAGGGAGAAAGTTATTTAGCATGCATCACAGGAAAAATGCATCGAAAATCTGAATTTTAGTGTCTTCATCTTCCTGCCTTTTAGGTGATGGGCTGGACTCGATGATCTCTATGGTCTTTTCCAACCTTACTAATTCTGTGATTCTGTGAAAATGCATTGATTCTAACCATTCATGTCAGCTTTGGTGCAGGGGAAGTCACACATCACTTTCATGTAGTATAGAAAACTGACTATAAAGAACCAAAGCAACCTGCAGAAATGTTCATGTCTTGGTATGTGACATGTAGCATATTGTATTTTTTGGTTTATATTGTCAAATGTACATACAAGAACGGTAACATCAATTTATGACAACTACATTATTCAGATACAGCAAATCTAAGTTTCTAAAGCCTTCAGGGCTCCACAGTATGTCAAACACAGTTACATTCTCGTGTTTAGTGGCCCTTAAATGTGTATCCTAATTATGTAAATACCTACATTTTACATAAAACTCCTTAAGGACTACTGGCAGGACAGGCAACACACCTTTTGTGTACATAAAGATACTCCAGAAAGTGGGGTTCCGAATGTTTCATCTCTTTTTAACCCCAGACTAGCACAGGGCTGGAGGAAGAAGTGAAGTGCTTGAACAGCCATGTGGAGAGAATGACTTTTCCCTGATGTCTTTCATCCACTTACCAAGTTCACATAAGATATAAATGTAACTTCTTGCACTAGTCAGGAAAATAAAATATTTTTAAAAATATATCCAGTTCAGCCCAGAAATAAACTAGCCACCATACATTCAGCTACATGAGAGTGTGCTGAGGATGACTAGCCATCTGAGGATTATTCATGGCTGTGAAACCTGCTCTCAGCATTCACAGCCAATAAGCATATAGTGTATGGCCTTTTGGCTGTCTATATTTGTACCACTCCGCTTAGAGGGCTTTTCATTCACTTAGCATTGGTCAGGTCATTATATCAGGCATCAGTGCTTCCCTGTAAAACAGAATAATTGCCTGAAGCAGTTTTAATCAGCTTGTAACTGGAAATGTTCCATACAGGTCAATGGCTATAAGTTGTTGGAGTGTGCATAATGTAATTAGCATAGGCTACAATTCCTATTTTTGACTTAAATAAGGGCCTTTTTTGCTAATGTCCACAACTTTATACATATTGAACTCTCTTTCTTGTAGTAGTGACACAGTTCAAGATTCTCCAAATTTGGAGTGTTTAAAGGAAGTCATTATGCGTAAATACTCCAGTGGAGGGTGAAGAGGAGAATGGAGCTTGTTTGGCTTTCTCTAAAGCCAATATAGAGAAACTCCACATATTCGCGGTCCTCATATTCATGTATTCAATTAGTTGTGCGACTGCAAGTGTGTGCATGACATCCCACACCCCAGATTCCATGGCCAGGAGGCACCAAAAGGCGCCTCCTCTGCTTTAATGAGGCGCTACAGTGCGAGCCACACTCCCAAGACTGCCCTCTGGATATAATTAATGGAGGGTGCGTGGCTACTGGCGGAGCATAATTGAATATTCATGGTTTGGTATCTTCACAGATTGCGTAACTCATGGGAACTGCCCAGATTCATCCCCCTGTGACTTGGAGGGCTGCTCTTTATTCTGCTGCCCTTGCTCTGCAGAATTTAGAATTTGTCTTTCTCTTATTAATGAATATAGAACATGTATTGATTAATACATATTGGAGGGCATGAAAAATGTTACAACAGTCAGCCCCTGGGTTTTGCAGGCCCACTGATCCAGACTGCTACCACAAGGGTCGTGATTCATGAAGACAGCAAACTCATGAATAAGCAATTAATCCTCAACTGTTGCCCTGCCCCACTCAGCTCCTGAGGAGGGCAGTGCATTCCCAGGACAGCCTACCACCCTAAGTCAGCCTAGGAGACCCGAGAGAATGGCTTTTGCCCAATTCCTGCCTTTTGCCACCTCACTGAGCCAGGGCTTATAGGGCAGCTTATGTGTTTGTCTTTAATGTCAACTCAACTGGATAAATCCCAGGGCCATGGCTGCAGTGGAGAGGGTGCAGGCAGCCCATCCCAGGGCCGGTGGCCATGACAGGGCGAGACGGAGTGCCCTGGGACAGACAGGAAGGCACTGGCATGGGTTGGGACGTGCTGTAGCAGGGACATATACATGAGCTTATTTCTGCAGAGCTTGGCTGGGCATGTCTTGGTTCCTGTTTGGTTGTTTGTTTGGCTGCTTGGCTGCCTTGTTTGTGGGGGAGGTGTTTTGGTTTTTGTTTTTGTTTTCCGGGAATGCAACAGCACCATGCGAAGGCTTTCTCCCTCTTTTGCTTTCAATTTAATAAATTTTCATTATTAATTTCTGGCAGGGGTGGTGGTGCGGGCTGAGCTGAGTCGGGATGTGGAGTCAGGGTGGCTGCAGAGGGTATGCTCACAATTCACTGCCAAGAAACCACATACACAGCCATGTTCACAGAGGTGAGGGCTATAGCAACCTTCACCATGCATGCGCAAACAGTGCTGGTTGCTCCCATGGCATTGCTGGCTGCTCTGACTTCCCTTTCTCCATAACTGCACTCATTTTTCCTGGAGTGCACATGGTTAGCAGCTTCAGTACCTGCCCCTGCCATGATGTCGGTTGAGGCTGCCATTCCACCAGCCTTGAAAGGAAGGGCAGAAGGGGAAAGCTCTGCCGTGCCAAGAGGAAATGGTATGGCATGGCAGAGCTTTCCCCTTCAGACCAATCCCCTGGAATGGGAGCAGACTAGCTAGGCCAGCAGCAGGGTGGGTTCAAAGGTTTCAGGCTGGAAGCCACGTCTCTGCCCATCATGGCAGAGGCTTTGTTGGCCCCCCAGTCTCTAGCAGCAAAGGTCTCTTTAGCCAGATCACTTGTCAAGTGGCAGCAGAGGAGTTTGAGGCAATGCCTCCACAGGCACTGAAGCAGAAGTCGTGGTGCTGCCATCTGTAGTCCTAGCAGCAGTCTTGCTGCCTGTAACAGCCCATGCCTGGAAGTTTTGATCCCCGTTTCCATGCTGAAGAAGCAACTGCTGCCTGCCCCTACCACACACAGCCCTTTCCCTGGAGCGCTGGCACAGGCTCTGCTGCCTGGGATATGGCAGGGAACAAAGGTAGCGTGGGTAAGGGGTGGTGGTGGCTGGGAATCCAGCTGAGCTGAGCCGAGCGCTAGTGAAGGAGTCCAAGCTGCAGTAAAGCCCAGCTGAGCCGATGTTTCGTATCAGGCAAAGTGAACCGTCCAGCCTCCTGCTGCCTCCATTTGCAAGCAAGCTCATATGCTGCATCCACTTGCAAAAGCGAGGTAGCAGCTCCAAAGGGAAGGAGCTGGGTGGGCTGAATGCTCCCCCACCAATCACAGCCCTGCCATCCTCCACCCTGCCTCCAGCCAACACGGCAGTCCTGACAAAGCACCACAGCGCATGGGATCAGCGGCACCAGCCCCGCCTTGGTCATACCAGGGCTGTGGACCATTGGTAAGTCCCAGTGCAGCTGTCAGGGGGCGTGCCAGCCTGAGCTTGGTCTCAGCAGTGGTGGACAGTTTGGCCCGGTCCCTCACAGTCCTGTGGTGGTCTCAGGCCACCTGCAGGAGGGAGGAAGGTGTCCCCGGCTGCAGATGAAGTGGCGCCACTTGCTCCATGCAGTAGATGCTGCATACAAAGCAGTGATGCCGTGCCCACACCAGTCCTGGTTGACAGGGCTGAGTGGGGCAGTGCGATAGGCAGCGATCATTTACATATTTGTGAGCTCATTTATATATTCATGAGCTGTCTTTCTTCATGGTGTTATCTGCACATGTGCAAACCCCACTTTTTCGCTGAAAAATGAATCATGAAGAATTGAATCATGAAGAATTGAAACTGCAAAGATGCAAACGCGAATAACTGAGGTTTACTGTACTATTATCACATACCTTGTAAAGCCCTCCACAGATTGTTCCACATTATGTCACACATTATTCACTCGAGAGCAATTTTGTCTTCTAAGTCTCTTCAGTTCAGCTGTCATATTTCAGCAGAATCTTGAAACAGTAGTTTCTCTGCTCCTAGATGTCTACAGGCCTAAAAAACATTTGTGAACTAAAAGGTCACTACCTTTTCTTCAAGTTTCAGGAGTTCCTGCAGCTCATCCACACCTAGTTTCTGCAGCACTCCCCTGTGTTTCAAGGTACTTTTGTAACTGTGAACTAAACAGGCCTGGCTTTGAGAGGCAGGTAATGCAATTACTCTGAGGCAAACAAGACAATTTTTCCACGCTACTGATGGTGGCTGCTGCTCTCTCATTGTGTTTTACATATTTAAAGCCTAACTTCCATCATAAGGTAAAATTAGCACTGAAGCAGATAATTTTTAAAGCATCAATTCATAATGTTAAACAGAGCAAGTGACTTTCCCTTCGAATTTGCATGTTAACATCCATCCCCATAGTCTGTGTGTTCCTTGTTTTAAATGGCAAAAAGCAGAAAAAAAGCCAAAACAGGGAGGCAAAACAACAGCAAGCAATGAATGGTGAATTGAAAGTGTACTTAGTGCTACAAAAGGTTTCCTGCATCTTGAGTACTGTGTCCAGTTCTGGGCTCCCCAGTTTAAGAAAGATGTTGAGCTGCTTGAGAGGGTCCAGAGAAGGGCAACGAGGATGGTGAAAGGACTGGAGGACAAGCCCTATGGGGAGCGGCTACGGGAACTGGGGTTGTTCAGCCTGGAGAAAAGGAGACTCAGAGGTGACCTCATTGCTGTTTACAACTACCTGAGGGGAGATTGCAGTCAGGTGGGTGTGGATCTCCTCTCAGGCTGACGACACCAGAACAAGAGGACATGGCCTTAAGCTACACCAGGGGAGGTTTAGACTGGATGTTTGGAAGAGGTTTTTCACACAGAGAGTGATCTCTCATTGGAATGGTCTGCCCAGGGAGGTGGTGGAGTTCCCACCCCTGGAGGTGTTTAAGAGAAGACTCGATGAGTAGCTCAGTGACATGGTCTTGTTGGTGGGGAGTTGGACTAGATGATCTTGAGGGTCCCTTCCAACTCGGAATAACCTGTGAACCTGTGAACTCTTAACGCAGCAACTGAATGTTTAGATTGGGCTGTATTTTGTAGCTACTGCAGAGAACAGACATGAATACAGTCTTCATTCTGTACAGTTTACGATCTAAAAGATGTATTGAAATGCAAAAGTATGTTTCAGGAAGAAATACAAATACAGCCAATTCTACTGATATACTGACCTCTTTGCATATTAAGATAATAGTCAGTTGTTCATATCCCATAACTCTCTCAATGTACTGGAAAGCACTAAAATGTAAAGGTCTGCCACTGGCATTTCAGCAGAAATGGGTCACAGGCAGCCTGAAACTTTACCTTGGATGGCAAACTGCCTCAAAAAAGGTGTGGTCATTTTTGTTTAAGTAGCAGATGATGAGCAAGAGGAGTATAGCTCCCTTTGCAAAAAGGTAGAAAGCAATCTGATAAAATAAAACAATGAACCAGTCAGGAAATATACAGCGGTTTCCAGAAGACAAAAAGCACAAAATTATAGTGATGGAACAAGATGGGGCAGTGCAGGGATTCCCAGTGTGAGAGTTCTGGATTCAAAACTATTAGGAAAAAAAAAAGGAGTGTCTGCACTTAAAAGAATGAAAAATTAGAATATATGAGGAAAAACAGAAAAGGAAAGGCAATATTGGTAGAGGACAAGGAAGTAAGCTTGGACCATGCATATTTTAGAAAATGACTATAGATAAGCCCTAGCAATTACAAGCAGAAGAAGAAATAAAATTAGTTGTAACCTTAAACAAACACAAAATACGAATGCAAAGGCAAGCCCACGTCTTCCTGTTTATCTGTGTATTGTTGAGTCTTGATCAAGGAAACTAAAACCTTTGGATCCACATGACACCAAAGATAAAAAAAAAATATATATTGACAATAGTTAGTTCTCATTCTGACCTAGACTAGAGAAGGCATGAGAGGGTTTAACTATCACATGTACAAAGGGAATTCTTCGCTAATGATTAGGGAAAGAAAGAAATTCAAGCAGGGTAACTTGTTTTAATAAAGCTCAATAGAGCTTAATATAGCCCACACCGAAGAAGCCTTTCTAATCACGTTCAGCACAATTAGAACTTGGAAAGAAGGGTGTTTGTTTTTTTTTTAACTGCTGTGTCTGTGATGTAATTATTCAATGCAGGGCTGCCTTGGAGAGAAATGCTGGTCTGTTACAAATGACCAGGTGCTGGCATTACAGCCTATTGCTAATCATTTGCTCATCCTGCTGCTTCTTTGCAGCCTCACAGAGTCACAGAATCACAGAATCAGTAAGGTTGGAAAAGACCATAGAGATCATCAAGTCCAACCTATCACCTATTACCTAACCTGTTGCCATCCTGCTACCAACACACCACCTATACCTATCCTACCTATAACACACTACCCTAATATCTAGGTCATGCCACCAAGTACATCATCCAACCTTTTCTTAAACACCTCTAGGGACGGTGACTCCACCACCTCCTTGGGCAGCCCATTCCACTGAGAGATCACCCTCTCTGTGAAAAAGTTCCTTCTAATGTCCAGCCCAAATCTCCCCTGATGCAGTTTCAGACGGTGTCCTCTTGTTCTATCACTTGTAGCCACAGAGAAGAGACGGACCCCTACCTGGCTACAACCCCCTTTCAGGTAGTTGTAGAGAGCGATAAGGTCTCCCCTCAGCCTCCTCTTCTCCAGACTGAACAACCCCAGCTCTCTCAGTCGCTCCTCATAGGGCTTGTGTTCCAGCCCCTTCACTATCCTTGTCGCCCTTCTCTGGACATGCTCAAGGATCTCAATCTAGTCTCCCTCCAGGATCTTAACACACTCCTTTTGCTGTCCCATCCCTTCCTTTCTTGGCAGACAGGTGGACATTCTGAAGGCCATGCTAAGCTCACCAGATGCTCCTCTGTTTCTGGAAGGTACATTAGAGGGAGGGAGCCACTGGGACTGGTAATTTGTGCCCATTTCCTTACCCATTTGTAAACAAGTGTACCAGTGCAACAAACTTTAGAAATGTTTGCTGTTCATTGACTTTAATAACTGGGAGGAGAAAAAACGGGACCTGAAGAGTATTTCTACCTAAATATACTCAGATACTTTGTTCTGGCTTAAATCTAATTGTAAACTTTTAAAAAATTTAAACAAATAAAACTTTACTTCCTCTTCACAGTAGGGAGGTTTCATGGGAAAATATCTTTGTTTATAATCAAGACCAAAATACTAGGTTTCCTAGGTAAAGTCTATTATGTAAATGAATGCGAATAACTCAAAATCGCTTAATTTGTATTTAAAACATCCCATTAGTATGTGCAGTCTTCAAACAAAAAGGAATCTGTATACCAGTGTAGGGTGTATTTTCTATATAATTAGTACAATTGTAAGAGCTGCAAAATGAAAATCTGTAGACACACCTTAGAAAACATGAAATAACCAATAACACCATTCCTATGGATATAATGTGCTAAATGGCTGAAGAGACTTCTAAATGTGTTTAGTTTTAGAAACAGCATGAAAGATCCCAAAATCACAGGATCACAGAATGGATAAAGCTGGAAGGGAACACCTGTGGGATCATCTAGTCCAACCTCCCTCCTCAAGCATATTGCACAGGCTTGCATCCATATGGTTCTTTAGTATCTTTAGTGAGGCTAAATCCAGCATAGGTTACTTGACAAGGTTGGACAGTCTCATTATCAAGCGTGGTTCATAGCTTATATGAAATATTTCATTTCCCTTAATGAAGTTTTAAAGAGCACATTACAAACACAGTTAAGGCACAAATGCTGAGAGCTGATTAAGAATTTCCTTTTTTTTTAAGTCTTCGCTAAATAAATTCACGTTGTCCAGAACACTTTCGTACAGCCCTAACTTTACACTTGGGCAGAGGTCATACGGAACCAGAGGGCACAAGATGCATGCTCGAGTTGAAGACACACCAAGGTGAGCTGCTGAGTAAAACCTAAATTACACACTTGCAAGGAAGTTCAGATGGAAGGCCAAAGTCATAGACAACAAACGACAACTTTTCTCTCAGATATTTCTTCCTCCAGACACAAATAGAATTATATTCTCCCCAGGGGGCTGGGGAGAATTTTGCATTGGTGACAAGACAGGAGTAATTTTCTATCCAGTCTAGGAAGAGTGATAATACAGCAACCCACTCCAATACACCTGCTAGCACTCCAGGAACCCTGGGCTTCTTAAAGAAGCTCATGAGCAGATCTCTGCCTGGCTTTCTACCTCCTGTGTAATTATGCTGCTTTTCAGGATGCTAATGTCATGGTCTTAAAATAAAACTCAGAAATCCACAATGCTGAATGTGAATTTTGTTCTGGATTTCAAGGGTTGTTTGCTGGCATTAGAGTAATATAAGAGAGCAAGATAACCTCTGTTAATACGACCTTTGGAAAACACATACTATTCAGCCGAGTATGTAAGAGCTAATGATATCATTCTCAAGCAGAAATGATTGAATTTTATCTTGAGACAGGAGTGTCACCCTACTGAATACTGTTTCTGATTTAACTGTTTGTTATGGTGTACTTACTCAAAAGGTAGGGTAATGAACAAACAACTGTTGCTGTGCCTATGAATTTGGCTCCAACTGCCTCCTGTCCTGGCACAGAACTGACTGCTGTCACTTGTCCTGTGCATCAACACAACGATGCAACTCTTAGGGCTACCAGTCTGGTTCTGCGCACTTCACTAGCAATAAAAATTTTTAAACTATATAGATACATAACCATATATCCAAAGAAAATATTACTTTTTAGGTTACTGATGAGTAGTCCATAAGTCACAGTACCACAGTATCACAGTATTGACAAGGTTGGAAGACATCTTGGAGATCATCAAGTCCAACCTATAATCCAACAGCAATCCATCATCTAAACCATGTCACTAAGTGCCTCATCCAGCCTACTCTTAAACACCTCCAGGGACAGTGACTCCACCACCTCCCCGGGCAGCCCATTCCAATGGCAGATCACACTTTCAGTGAAAAATTTCTTCCTAGTAGGTAAGTCCACATCTTTCATATTTAGGATGAAAATATTAATATTTCTACTGAGAACCAGGCTACAGAGCTCCCCTGAGGAGCTTTACATATTATTTTCTGCACATTTTACTATTAGATTATATTCTAGTATGAAACAAAAATCATTCTTCTCCTAGTGTACTCCAGCTTGCAAGAAGAGATCAAGAACATTATGTGAATAGGAATTCAGAGGAGAAAAAAGAGTGTTTGAAATTATAATTAATTTACCATAACAAATAGAAAAAAAATTTGGCAGGTGGTGATTGACTTAGCAGTGCTGCTAGCAAATTTTAGTTTACTTTCAGTAAGTGTATGTTCACTGCACAGTAACCCTAATTTCACTTTGCAAAAATCACTGGAGAAATAGCCTGTCAACTGTGATAGATGTAGTTGGCAGCAGGTAGCTGGCCCAGAGTACTCAGTTTCGAAGTGGTGAATGGACAAGGCTTGTTTTCCATTAGGAGGCATGGGACAGGACATCATCACTCACAGACTCACAGAATCAATTAGGTTGGAAAAGTCCTATGACCAACCTATGACCGAACACCACCTTGTCAATTAAACCATGGCACTAAGTGCCACATCCAGTCTTTCTTTAAACACCTCTAGGAATGGTGACTTCATCACCTCCCTGGGCAGCCCATTCCAATATCTAGTCACCTCTTCTGTGAAGAATTTCTTCCTAATGTACAACTTAAATCTCCCCTGTCACAGATTAAGACTTTTTCCTCTTGTCCTGCCAGTGGTTGCCTGGGAGAGGAGGCCAACCCCCACCTGGCTACAACCTCCTGTCAGGCGGCTGTAGAGAGCCATAAGGCCACCCTGAGTCTCCTGCTCTCCAGGCTAAAGAATCCTAGCTCCCTCAGCTGCTCTTTGTAGAGCATGCATTCCACCCTTCACCAACTTCACTGCCTCTCTCTGGACACGCTCCAGCACCTCAATGTCTTTCCTGAATTGAGGAGCCCAGAACTGAATATAGCACTTGAGCTGTGACCTCACCAGTGCTGACTGCAGAGAACAAATCACTTCCTAGTCCTGCTGCCCACACTATTATTGATACAATCCAGATGCCATTGGCCTTCTTGGCCACCTAGCCACACAGCTGGCTCATATTCAGTGGCCAGCAACTAGAACCCCCAGGTCCTTTTCCACTGGATTGCTTTCCAGCTATTCTGTCCTCGGTCTGTAGCACTACATGGGGTTGTTGTGCCTGAAGTGCAGGACTTGGCACTTAGGTCTTGTTGAATTGTATGCCATTGGTCTCGGCCCATAGATCCACCTCCTACCCTCAGATTAACACTACAACCCAACTTAGTGTCATCTGCAAATCAATGCCTTCATCCCGATCATCAATCATTATTAAACAGGATTGGTCCCAACACTGATTCCTGGAGAACACATCTAGTGACTGGTTCCCAACTGGATGTGGCATCATTCACCACCACTCTGTAGGCTTGGCCATCCAGCCAGTTCTTAACCCAGTACAGAGTGCACCTGTCCAAGCCATGGGCTGCTGGCCTTTCCAGCAGAATGCCATGGGAGACAGTGTCAAAGGTTTTGCTTATGTCCAGGTAGATTACATGCACAGCCTTCTCCTCCACCACTAGGTAGGTCATCTGATCACAAAAGGAGATCAGGTCAGTCAAGCAAGGTCTGCCCTTCCTAAAACCGTGCTGGCTGTTCATAGTTGTCTTTGCCTCTACTCTATGGGTTGTCATCTATTATTTACAGAGAGCAGTTATCCTCTAATTTTATCTGAGCATCTATGTTCAATGACATCCACATTGTTCCTTCCTGTATATCAACATGTTTAATTTGAAAAAAAAAATCCTTAAATGAAAAATAGAAACAGGAAAGGAGGGCTGAAGAAGAGAAGGACTACATTAAAAATTAAAAAGATAAAATAAAAATTTAAAAGATTAAAAATGTAAAGATAAATTAAATACAGTTTGACCATCTAAACCAACTCCTCAGCCGAATTGCTTCCACGTATTTTGTAAATCACTATTCTGTTGGTGGACAGTATTCAATCTGTTAAACTCCTAGAGATGTTATATCTACATCAGAAAAGAATGGTTCTATTTTTGGCCACAAACAAGTTCTAGGGAAAGAAAAGCAAAGTAAAGCCATGGCAATTAAACCTAATAGCTGTGCACAGCAGTCGTGTCAGGCTGCCTCTGTATAGGTGAATGGAAAATGCAGCGGGATTAAAAGCATTGTAGCTGAAGGAAATTGCACAATTAAGATGCTCTTCTGATTTGGTATTTGTAATCTGTTTTTTGAGGGGAGAGAAGACACACATTTCCTCTAATTAAAGGGAAAACATTTCAGTAAGAGTTGTTCCTTTGATCCTATGTCATATTCCTTCCAAGAATTCGGAATAAAGTGTTTTTTCAATTTCTTAGAACATATTTTGTTAGAGTAAAGACAAATAAAAAAAATGTGAAAAAGATCTAATCATTCACCATTTGCCTCTCTGCTTTCCTTCCAGGATTCTCAACTTGACGTCTAGTATTTAGATTCTTGAAAAAAACCCCACAATAACAACCAAGAAAACAAACAAACAAACAACCCCCCCCCCCAAACCCACAATCCCCAAACACAAAACTAAAGGAAATCCCTAACACAACAAAATGCTCGTTTATGTTTCAGATATTGCAGATATTTCTCATTAGCTATTGGCCCAAATTTGAGAGTGCTTGCGTAAAGCCACCTGTAAGACAAGACACTCTGGATAAACAGGTGTTAATTATATTTTGAAGAGCTCTTAGCACTTTTTGACATGCTGCATCCCCATAAATTGTCTGTTCTGGAATTTTCAGATAAAGTTTATCTGAAGACAGATGAGGCTGAAAAGAGTCATTAGAATAGATAGGAAGGGATTCAGGGACATTATTTGTTGGTAATTAGGAAAATAAGAAGAATCTTAGGAACTTTTAAAGAGTTTTAAAGGATGCAAAATGACTAAGTAAGATTTTACTCCTTATCATTATGCTTAACTACAGGTAAACATGTTGTTTTGGAGTAAATAAAGCAGTAACAAGATTGTTAAAGTGGTGGAACTGAACTGTCTTCTACCCCCTTGAACAACATCCATTTTTGACAGCAACAGGCAAGGAAGATTTACAGCCAATACCTCCTTAAAATCAGACTTTTCAGGATGACACTAGTGCCTGAATCAGAGAAGCTCCCTTCAGGTTTGGAGTGGAAAAACACAATCCCACTGATCTGGAAGAGATTTACCATGTTGAAGCTTGCATGCTATGTTGCACAGGGTATGGCACATCTGGCTCTTTGCATCTTGTGTCTAAAGAAATGGATTCAAGAGCTCTTCCATCCTACAATGTCCAAAAAATAATTACAGCATTTCTCTGCAAGGCCCCTGGACAGGATGTTGGAGACCAGCAGTCAAGGCACATCTCAGAGTCTTTTCTCTGGGAATGAGGCATTGCAGTGCTTCTGCTCATAGGTTGTGGTAAGGGTTAGCTGTATGTGGGGGAAAATGGCTGATGACTGGCACATCTAACGGAGATTGCAGCATCTGTGATGGTTTTTCCTTTTTGGGAAACTATGATCAGTAGCAGAAGGCTTCACAATGTATGTTTATAGGGATGCTGGGACCAGATACTTAACAGAGTGGAAAAAAAGAGATTTCAAACTACAGACAACACAAATATACAATCTCAAAATTTGAACATTAGAATTCTCTCTTAAAATAAAAGGTTAGAAACCATTTATGATCTCTGACCAAAACCTAGACACTTTCAGAGCCTCGTCCAGTCATTTCTGTAAAAAACTCCCCACTTCTTGCACTACAGCCCAGATTAGCTTCATAGGAAGAAGCCCCTGTTTTTAACAGCAAGACAAATAGCCTATACTGGACTTCTGAAGTGGAAGATGAGGTAGGGGTGCAGTATAACCTCCCTGTAATCCAGGAGGAGGTAGTTAGAGACTTGCTGAGCTGCTTGGATCCTCATATGCCCATAGGACCAGATGGGATCCATCCGAGGGTGATGAAAGAGCTGACGGATGAACTCGCTATGCCGCTCTCCATAATTTACCAACAGTCCTGGCTTACTGCTAATGTACCAGAAGACTGGAAATTGACTAATGTGACACCCATCCATAAGATGGGCCAGAAAGATGAACCAGGTAATTACAGACCTGTCACTCTGACCTCAGCCCCGTGTAAAGTAATGGAACAGATAATCCTGTGTGCTATTACTCAGCACCTGCAAAATAACCACAATATTAGACCTATTCAACATGGATTTAGGAGAGGTAGGTCCTGCCTGACCAGCCTGATCTCCTTTTTTGAACTGGTGACTCACCTGGTTGACAACAGAAAGGCTGTGGATGTTGTGTACTTGGACATTAGCAAAGTTTTGACATGTGTCCTGGTTTGAATGTGTTTTTTTTTCTTCTGGCAGCAGGGGGGCCAACTAGCAGAGGTAACGCCAGTCAGTTCCTGGCTGGGCCCCAGCTGCCTAACCAAGCTCAGGCCAGTCGGAGACATAGAGGTGCCTCTGTGATAACATATTTAAGAAGGAAAGGAAAAAAAAAACCCTAGAAAACAGCAAAGAAGATGGCCGGAGAGGAGCTGTGAGAGGTTGAGCAGCCATGAAGGCACCAACACCAGGGCGGCCAGAGGAGGGGGAGGAAGTGTTCCAGGCGTCTCGCTGCTGTGTGTGGAATGGATTATGGTGAAGCAGACTGCCTGCCTGCAACCCATACAATAGAGAGAGAGCAGAGATGCAGAATCCACCTGTGGCCACACTGGAGCTGGAGGATCATGCTGGGAAAGCTGCAGAGATATCTTGGAGCCCACACACTTGGAGCAGAGCTCGGCAGAGATCCTGGACAGACGTTTCATGACAGAATTGCACTATGGTAGGATCTGATCCATGTAGTTTGGGATGGGCTCATGAATGAAGCAGTGCAGCCAGTGCTTAAAAGACTGCATCCTGTACTGTGACTCTCGGGCAACAGAGAATGGAAGAGCTGTCACCCCTGGGTCTGGACTCACTTGGGAAAGGGTCATGAAAAACTTTTTCTCTCGTGAGAGAGAGAGGACTTTATGAAAGGCAGAGAGATGTTTTCCTGCCCTAAAACTGGTCAGAAAATACCAACTGCCTGGCTTTTCCCCTACCCCTGTGCCCACTTTTGTCTCCTGGAGGAAAAAAGGGAATATGACACCTGTTGTAAGAAGAAGGAGGGGTGGGGGAAGAAGGTTTCCTTTAATATGATGCTTCTCGCATTGAGCTCTGATCTTGTTAGAAATAAATAAATCCTTTATATTCCCCATGGGAGCTTGTTTTGTTTTGCCTGTGATAACCTTTTTCAGTTTTTTTCACTTTTTTCTCTCTCCTCCTGTTTATAGCGGGGAGGGGGGAGAAAAATGAAGGGGGGGGGAGGTTGTGGGTGAGTCTCTGGCATTCAGCCAGGGTCAAACCACAACAACACGGTTTCCCATAATACGCTTCAGAAGAACTCTCAGAGTGTGGATTGGAATTGCGTGTTGGATTAGGAATTGGTTGGATGGATGAGCTCAGAGAATGTTCTTAAATGGTCCCATATCCAGCTGGTAGCAGGTCACTAGTGAAGGCCCACAAGGATCAATGCTAGGCCTAGTACTGTTTAATATCTTTATTGATGATACGGACGGAATCCACCATTACCAAGTTTGCAAATGATACCAAGCTGGGGGCAAATGTTGAACTGCGAGAGGGTAGAAGGGCCCTTCAGAGGGACCTCGACAG
>WEKX01014344.1:69867-100586 GCA_013390025.1 Pitta sordida
GTCTAGATAATGGGAGGCTCAGATGGACAGAGCGTGGTGCCCATGGTTCCGGGGTTGTGGGTTTGACCCCTATGTGGGCATTTGCTTGGGAGTTGGACTAGATGATCCTTGTGGGTCCCTTCCAACTTGGAATATCCTGTGATCCTGTAAGCATTTCACTTAGTCAAATGGTTCGCTTCCAAATGGCTGCCACAAAGATTTTGTTTTTCCTTTCTTACGAGCATATACGCTACTACCAAATCAAACTGTGAGTTTGAAGTATCTCTTCATCTGTAACAAAAGCATACTACAGATGTTACAGATACAGATGCTGTGTCAATAAACACCAGGTTCCTCAGCCTTGTATCTGAAGATCTGTAAGGAAGGAAAGCAGAAATCAATATATGCAGACAGCAGGAATACTAAATAACTGCCAAGGTGCACAGACGAAGATCTCCAAAGGCTGGAGGAGAGGAAGGAGAACCAGAAAATCATGAAGTAGTACAGAGAACCCAAAGACCCATGAAAACTCCTCCTCAAATATTCCAGCTTTTTGTCTAGCAGAAAAAACATACAGAAAATGTATTTCTAGAGTAAGAAGTTTGTATTAAGCTAAAACGACAGTTCAGAATAAACTTTAATAACCAAAGGTAATAAAAAAGTATTTCATCTGCAGTTAAATAATCATTAAAAGAGCAGGAAATTGAGTGTTAAATACAAATAAAGCCCAAAGATACAAAAGCATTGAAGAAGTGTGTTATCTAAAGACCTGCACATCTGTCCAGAAGCTATTCAACACAAAACCCACCACCACTAAAAAAACCCCTGAACAGTTCAGTAACTCTGGGGTATCTTTTCTCACCAGAAAAAAAAAAAGGCTTTGTTTTCACCAGCAATAGAGCAAGACAGAATTATTTAAATTCAACTTTTAGATTTTTATAATAATACCATCCTCTGGGATCCACAGAACTCAAGACAGAAGCTGTAACTTAGTGTTCTAATTTGCATCAGCTTGACTAAGGGCAAAAGACAGAAGTCCACCTTCTACATCATTTTACTGTAAACTCTTCCATTATGCTACAGAAGCTCAGTATGTCACATAAAGGTGCAGGAGTTATGTGAAATAAGACTTGCATATATCTACAAAGCAGCAGAGAGAGAAAGAACCTGACCTTAAACTGTTAATTTACAAAAATACAATTGCGTTTTTCAGCCTGAAGTCAGTGTTACATAAGTAAAGTAATAGAGAAAAATGGTTTCCATGCAACATAGCCTGATAATCTATCTGAATAAGAAGCTATTTTTAGTTTTCAAGAAAAATGACTTCTTCAGATGAAGGCATCACTTTCACTATACTCAAAAATCACTTCTCATCAAATAGTCATAAGTAAAATGTCTAACACCTGCATATTTATGTTTTGCATATATTTGATATTTTACCTGATATATCTCTTAAATGCTAAATTCTATTAAAATATATATAATTTAGTAGAATATTTTATTCCAGTAAATTATTAAAATACAATGTTTTTGCTTGAAGCCCACTGCATTGTCATGTGCTGTAAAGAGAAATCAGTGACATTACTGTGCTATTAATTGGAATTTTTAAAGACACTTATGAAATTTCCTTGTAAATCCATTTCTCACAGTAGTACTGTAGAATAGCATAATAAAGAATTCTTTTCCCCCAAAATTATTCTTTGCCCATTTAAAAATACTTTTACTTTGCTGGATGCATGGCACTTACATGTAATTTTCATCACGACAGAATTCAGAAGATTATATTAATTATGTCACTATTTGTATTAAGACTGCACTACAGGATTAATGTAAAAGAGGACCCCACACTAGAAATTTCTGATCTAGTACCTGAATCAGAGGACTCAGTATGTCAAGAGAAGTTAAATTAGAAAAAAGCACAGGAGAGCATGACAACGACAGAAATCACGTTAGTGTCACCGAGAATGAGTGCCATGGTTTCTATAATATACGTAAGGCAATTTCTATAAATATGTGAGGCAAGATGACAAAAGAAATGGGGAGGCAAAAATGTCTGAGTGGGAGCACAACAGAAAAGGGAATGGCACAAAAAAATAACATATTTCAGGTTTAGGCAGACTGGATGGATGGATGGATGAATGGATGGATGGATGGATGGATGGACGGACAGACAGATGATCACAAGTGACTAAAGTCCTGTGATTTCAGTTGTAACTGCAACAGTGATTCCTTTCAACCCAGTCTACTACTGAAGGAAAACCACCTGGAGAACCAGGCAACTGACTTTAACCACTGAAGCTTACTTCATGAACAGAAATAAGAGGCTTGTGAGTACAGTTACTTGATGCTGAGATATCATCTGGCTTCTTACAGTATTCACAGTATAGATAAGGCTGGAAAATACCTCTAAGATCATCTAGTCCAACCTATAGTCCAACTAAACCTAGCATCTACATCTAGATCATATCACTCAGCCCCTCATCGAGCCTCCCCTTGAACACCTACAGGGGTGGCGACTCAACCACCTCTGTGGGCAACCCATTCCAAATCTGGATTACTCTTTCAGTGAAAAACCTTTTCCTAATATTAAGTCTAAACCTCCCCTGCTGAAGCTTAAGACTATGACCTCTCGTCCTGTCTCCAGTGGCCAGGTCTATGGCCTCTCGTCCTGTCTCCAGTGGCTTATATACTGAGAGCAGCTCCATGTCCTCAGCAAGTTGGGTGTTGTAGTGGTTTTACCCTGGCTGGATGCCAGGGACCAGTGAAAGTCAATCTCTCATTCTCCTCTGCAAATGGGCAGAAGAGAGAAAATATAATAAAGTGTTTCATAAGTTTAGATAAGTACCATTAGAAATCCCTTACCAGTCACTGTCATGGACAAAAGAGACTCCAAGTGGAGATACTAATTAACTTACTAAAAAGAGGAGCAGAGCTTAGGAATGAGAAACAAAATAAATCTTAGACACATTCCCCCACTGCCCTACTTTTAAGTTCTACCTCCTCACTGCCAGCAGTGCGGGAGGACGGGAATGGGGGTAACCATCAGTTGTTTCTGCTGCCTCTGGGAGAGAGAAATCCGTCCCCTGATTCCTGTGGGGTCCTTCCCATGGCAGACAATCCTTCATAAACTTATGATACCTAGCTGGGGGCAAATGTTGAACTGCCAGAGGGTAGGAGGGCCCTTCAGAGGGACCTTGACAAGCTAGAGAAATGGGAAGACTCCAATAACATGCGATTTAATAAGTCTAAGTGCCAGGTTCTTCACTTTGGACACAACAACCCCATGCATCGCTATCGGCTGGGGGATGAGTGGCTGGAGAATGGTTAAATGGAGAGGGATTTAGGAGTAATGATTGACTGGAAACNAGCGGTGACTGTGGTTCCACATTTATGGGCCTGATCCCTGGGTAGGCGTTTGCTTGGGAGTTGGGCTAGATAATCCTATGGGTCCCTTCCAACTCAGAATAACCTGTGAATCTGTGAACTTAGCCAGTGTGAGTCCATCCCATGGGCAACAGTTCTTCAGACATTGCTGCCACATGAATCACTTCTCCACAGGGTGTAGTCCTTCAAGCACAGGCTGCTCCAGAGTGGGTCCCTCACAGGCCACAAGTCCTATAAGGAAAGTCCTGCTCCAGCATGGACTCAGAATATTCTGAGTTGGAAGGGACCCACAAGGATCATCGAGTCCAACTCTTAACACTGTCTCCCTGGCGGGAATTGAACCCGGGTCTCCCACACACCAGGTGGGGACACTTACCACTGTTCTAAAGTGTCCTCTCCCCATTGGTCAGCAGGTCCCTGTCCGGACCCTTCTGCAACATAGGTCTCCCTTAGGGAGGTGTCCTGGCATCCACCTGCCCTGGCGTGAGGTTCCCCCACAGGCTCTGCTCCCCTGTGGTCCTCCACAGGATGCAAGGGCACAGCTGCTCCACCATGTTCTTCACCAGAGGATGCAGATGAGGTCTTCACCTCATCTCTGGTGCCTGGAGCACCTACCCCCTCTTCTTCTCCACAGACCTTGGTGTCTGTATTGTTGTTCACATGTCCTCACTCTGCTCTTCTCTGGTGGCCATCTTCATCTAGCCATGATTTTTTTTCTCTCGTCTTAAAATATGTTATCACAGAGGCATTACTATTACTCCTGATTGGCCTGGCCTTGGCCAGTGGCAGATCCAGCATGGAGCTGGCTGGCATTGGACCTGCCAGACCTGGGGGAAGATTCCAGCAGCTTCACAAAGAAGTCTCCCACACAGACCCCCCGCTACCAACACCTGGCCACAGAAAACCCAATACAGTTGTCTGAGCTGAGGGCACAACCACAGGTTCACACGTTATTCTGAGTTGGAAGGGACCCTCTGGATCATCTAGTCCAACTCCCAAGTGAACGCCCACCCAGGGATCAGGCCCACAAGTGTGGAACCACAGGTACCACGCTCCATCCAGCCAAGCCTCCCAACATCTAGACCATGTCACTGAGCTCCTCATTGAGTCTTCTCTTAAACACCTCCAGGAATGGCGACTCCACCACCTCCCTGGGCAGACCATTCCAATGAAAGATTACTCTCTCTGTGAAAAACCTCTTCCAAACATCCAGTCTAAACCTCCCCTGGCATAGTTTGAGGCTATGTCCTCTTGTTCTGGTGTCGTTAGCCTGAGAGAAGAGACCCACACCCACCCGACTGCAACCTCCCCTCAGATAGCTGTAAACAGCAATGAGGTCACCTCTGAGTCTCCTTTTCTCCAGGCTGAACAACCCCAGTTCCCATAGTCACTCCCCATAGAGTTTGTTCTCCAGTCCTTTCACCATCCTTGTCGCCCCTCTCTGGACCCTCTCAAGCAGCTCAACATCGTTCTTTGTGAAGCACATTAATTGAAAAAATAACTTACACAGGTGGACTAAGCACTGCACTGTCATGATCATCAGCCTGGAAGAGCTGTGGTGAAGGCAAGAGAAGCACTTTGGGCCACAGGACAGAGAATGCAGCAAAGCCACCTTTGCCAGTGGCGAAAATATGGCATCCTTGGTTCCTGTAGCAGTTAGTGTCCTTCTTCCTGAAAAAAGATGTCAATGCACTGTCCTTAACTTTTAACTCTTTTGTGAATTCAGGTACTGCTTCACTAACACTAAATTCAGGTTAGTATATTTAAGCAATTAGGCCTTGGCTTCTATTGAATGGATTACTAAGCTAAATCATTACAGTGGTTTTGATAACAGACACAATGGAAGACTTTTTTCCCACCATTACATTATTTCATAGCAAACTCCTACAAAAGAAAACATCATTGATGCACCAAAGCATCACAAGACTTGAATAACAGTAACATAATAGAATATCTAAGATACAGTCATACCTCAGTTATTCGTGTTGTCATATTCGCATTTTCTCATATTTACAGAAATTTTTCCCGCAGGCTTTACTCAGTTATTCATGGAGTGGTGTGGTCCCACACTGCTGTGGTGGGCGGCCGTGGCCCCCGCTGGCCTTGCCAGCAGTCAGAAAGTCTTTAACTGTAACACAGAGACCCACGTGGGGCCCTTTCTGGCCACAGCAGCCAGCCTGCACTTGCCAGCGCATATGTGCCTATGCAGATATTCACAGCCTCAGGCAGAGCACTCCTGCCAGTGCTAGCTGCTGCAGTTAAAGGGAAAAAACTCCAACTCTCATGCTCCTCACTGCCGTAAGGAGTCCAGATGTTGCAGTGTTCTAAAGTTGCATTATTTCTAGCAATAATTTGCCAAATTAATGTTCGACATATATTCATGGATTAAAGGTTCTGCGAGACCCACGGGAGATACGTAATCTGTGAATACGAAGGTATGACTGTATTTTAAGACTGTGAAGAGAAAGTAAGAATCAGAATGAACAAAAAGACAAGCATGTTCATGAGTAGGTAGAGAAGGATAAAGCTTCAGGCTTTGGAGGCTGGTTTTGATGGATTTTTAAAAAATTTTACAAAATAGTGCTTAGAAGAATATATAAGATACAGATGAAATAAGTAGAACACATACGTTATCACATCTGAAATGTATTGCCTCCACAGTCTTATTTTTAGCCATCAGTCTGAGATGAAGGATGAGCTTGACAGAGGATACGTAGCACTGGAACACAAAAGAGTTCAACTGTCACCTGAGACAGCAAGAGCCAGAAAATTCTGAATAAACTTTTTGTATGGGGAAATCAGTTTTTATGAGAAATGGGACATTCAGACAAATCCTTTTAGTGCCCTAACAGTGCTGAATGTGTAGTACGGGAACTAGTAGATGGATAATGTGCTGATCACCAGGGAACCTGGAAAAATATGATGCATCTTTGTGGATCTTTTCCTGCAAGTCTTTTCCTGCTCTGAAAAGTTCAGAGCAAGACAATCCATTCAGAAGTGTGTATTCTTGTGATATACATGAACAAAACTTCAGTTAGTAGCTATAAATTTTTTTGATTGCCAATTTTATGCACCATTTAAGGGGTTTCTGTTTGGTCTAATACTATTTTTTTAAAATTCAAACTGTACATTATAGCTGTACTTCAGTTGGAGTTAGCCTGAACACTGCTGCAGCAATTGCTGACAGTTTTTGACCAAATGTATTTGGACTGAGACAACGTCGTCATTTAAATAAATTCTCTACTCTTCTCTCCTCTCTTTTCCATCACATATAATTTAAGCCAATGTGTAGAATCTTAGATTAATGCAGCAGTGAGAAAGCAAATCTTTCTACTGACAATTTCTTTGAGTCAATCTTAATAAAGCAAATCAGAGACTGAATGAGAACCTTCTATTTAATAGTTTGCAAAACATTGTTCAATTAAGGGATACTAAAATTTTTTAATGTTAGTAGTCAGTGGTGCAGCTTTTTACTATATAGTCTTCAGCTGGCACAGACCCAAGCATATTGCTGATAAAGCACAATAGCTGAAATCATTATGCCACTTACACTTACGATGTTGGACTTAGCAAGCTGATTGCTATTATTAGCATCTGCCTTTTAATGCAAAATAATAACTCAGAATATAATCCAGTGCTAAAAAAAAAAAAAAAAAGAACCATCTTGACCTGTGGCACAACTCCAGTGAATATACATAAGGAAGACTTCGGAGCAATTCATCAACTAAATCTCTTGTATTGCATATGTTCACATACGGTACCACAACTGTATTTTAAGAAGTGCTGAAGCAGCAGAAAATAAGCTACAAATCTGGATGCAGCAGCAATTGCAATTACCTGAGGAGCTTCTTGAAGTTCCAAGTCAATCTTTAGCTCTCATAGAGAGATCATCATGTAGGATTTTACGGTACTTTTTTTTCATAAACTATACTCTTGTGGGTCCTTTGCAACTCAGGATATTCTATGGGTCTATAAAGGCAGACTGTGGGGTTTTGTGCTTGTTTCCCTCTCCGTTTTTTAAGACTTCTATGTTCTAAAACATTGCTACTCTCATGTGATGTAAAAGCTTTGCCTGTTGCTATTAAACCATTATTTTGGATTCCCTATTTCTGTCTTGCAGCGCATTAGTCTCCATGTAACTGCTTAGCTGGACTACATATTTCTGTTGAATACTGAGAAAGGTTAGAGCATGCATACACACTCCTTCATCACAATAATCATGACAACAATAATTTTTGCCCACAACAAATCTTCCAGAGTCAGTGTTGCCTCCTTGCTTCCCACATCTAAGGGCAGGAGTAAGTTACAAGCAGCATTTTGCATTCTGGCACAGTCTAATTGGAAACTAACTGGCTTCCTTGCAACACACAATTTGAAAAGACACTGAGGTAGAAGTCAAGGCTGTAAGGATGTTCACAGGTTCACAGGTTATTCTAAGTTGGAAGGGACCCATAGGATCACCTAGTCCAACTCCCAAGCAAACGCCTACCCAGGAATCAGGCCCACAAGTGTGGAACCATGGGCACCCCTCTCCATCCATCCAAGCCTCCCAACATCTAGCCCACGTCACTGAGCTCCTCATTGAGTCTTCTCTTAAACCCCTCCAGGAATGGCGACTCCCCCTCCTTCCTAGGCAGACCATTCAAGTGAGAGATTACTCTCTCTGTGAAAAACCGCTTCCTAACATCCAGCCTAAACCTCCCCTGGCACAGCTTGAGGCAATGAACTCTTGTTCTGCTCCTGGCAGTCTGAGAGAAGAGATTCACACCCGCTCAACTGCAACCTCCCTTCAGGTAGTTGTAAACAGCAATGAGGTCGCCTCTGAGCCTCCTCTTCTCCAAGCTGAACAACCCCAGCTCCTGCAGTCACTCCCCATAGGGCTTGTTCTCCAGTCCTTTCACCATCCTGGTTGCCTTTTTCTGGACCCTCTCAAGCAGCTCAACATTCTTAAACTGGGGAGCCCAGAACTGGACACAGTACTCAAGGTGTGGTCTGACCAGCACCGAGTACAGGGGATGGATTACTTCCCTTATTATATATTGCAATACTATGTTATTACAATAAACTTAATTCCCTTGTTCATACATGTAGCCAATCCCAATCTACCCTAAAACAAAAGAAGAAAATGAGTAGTCAAAACCACAAACACACTTGTTTTAAGTGGCATAACAAGAGTAAATGACCCCATGTTCCTCCAAGGGAGGTCTAGATTAGATCCTAGGAAAAAAATTCCCTGAAAGAGTTGTCAAATATTGGAATGGGCAGCCATTTTTAGTGGTTTAGTCACCATTCCTGGAGGTATTTAAAAAGGCATGTAGATGTGGCACCTGGGGACATGGGGAACTGTTTGACTCAGTGATCTCAGAGGCCTTTTCCAACCTCAATGATTCTATGATTTGGTGACTTTCTGAATGTTACAACAAGTAGAAGAAAAATCGATTAATATTGCCGAGTGTTTCCTAAGTATATAACACAGTTTCCCACAATAAGCTTCAGNAAAAGGATATTTAAAAGGAAAAGGTGCTGTGAATTTACAGCATTAAACAGCATCATATGTACTGAGGACATTCCAGTCCTGGAAAGAGGAAGAGCCCAAAACCAAAAATCTCACCATCTGACAAGTCCAGAAAATTTTGCAGCATCATCTGAAGCTCTGATGCTTTCAGTATAGATTTAGAAGAATTTACGTCTACGAGAACGAACTAAAAAATAATTAAATGTTACTGTGTCAGAAGTTTCCTACTTTTCATGCTATTGATTAACTGCTGGCAAAAATTAGTTTACATGTCTTGCATTTTTAAGAGACATCTATGTCTACTGCCCTCTGGACAGTCTGGGTCTCTTAAATTACAGCTACTGACTAAGAATTTTAATAACTGTTTCAGTGATTCGTACTTTCTGGATCATTATGATCTGAATACAAAGAAAGCAGTACTTCAGTGTTAATTATCAAGCTAGGGTTTTAGGCAAATATCTAAAAGGAGAAAAAAAAATGTTCTCCAGCAGAAATGAAAGTATTTGGGCAAAAATTATAATTTGGTTTGATTTTTTTTTTTAAATTAAACAGAAATTTCCTAATAGAATTTGGAAAAACTTGCTATTATGTAACAGAACTGCAGGGAAAGTTGGACTGCTACAGTAAGCTTAACATAGGCCATCTGACCCCCAAATGTAAAAGAACTGATCAGTAAGGACAAGACTATCAGATTCAGATCCTAATCTCTCTCTCTAAAGTGAAATCTCATTGTTTTACTAATACACAGATTTCACTTGGAAAAAAAAAATACATATAAGAAAGACCCAGAAATTTTGGTTTTTTTCAAAACCATGTCCCCAGGTTATTTGCAATTAGCAATTAGGTGTTAGCTAGCAATCCTCTTCAGGGTTTGTTTTGCTTGGGGTTGTTTGTTTGGTTTTGGTTGGTTGGCTGAGTTTTGGTTTGGGTTTTTTTTTGACGCAGGGGTTTGTTTTATGTGGGTTTTTTTTAAATGTCCTGGTAAAGTAACAAGGAGAGGACCTCAAATAGAATCCCTGCATTTAAATTCACTGACTCCTGGTCTGATTTCTTGATCCCTAACAAATGCAGTGTTTGGTTGTAAACACAGCTACAGGAGATAGTTGATATCAGAACAAAAATTAAACCATTTTAACCACGTTAAGCAGAGTCAGAAAAAGGGAAATAAGAAGAGACCGAAAAGTCATAATAGATACTCCAGGTAGTGCTGATTTGAGGATTTAGAAATTCATAGATTTTAGCTGGGGTCCGTTCCAACTCAGAATAACCTGTGAACCTGTGAACATCACAAGCAGTAATCAGCAAAATACCCAACCCGAATTCCAGCACCCCCCAAGAAAGGCAATCTTGTCAAAAGTTGTGTTTCTAATTTGAAAATCCATTTTCATTTGTGTAACCGTTGAGCTGGCATTAACCTCACCACTCCAGTTGAAATGGATGGGGTGCCTGAATCACAGAAGATTATAATTTTCAGATTTTACCTATTTGCTGGGGAAACAGAGAACTTCCCCAGCTAAAAGTGTGTTCTTGCACATGTGCAAGGTGAAGGATGCAGCAGCACACAGTGGCTCATGCACTATGAAATGTTCTGCAAAGACGGTTTATGATACACAAACCTGTGCAGGTGTCTGTGCATCTCATCAGCTTGACTCACTTACCGCCACATGGGCACTCTCAATAGCAAGCATTCATGACACAAACATAATTGCTTAAGGTTCACCCAGTGTTCCTCCATCCATGGATTGGTCAAGAACAAGTAATGGAAGTATCCGCTGCTGAAGATTTCCCAGTCTGTACAGAACAGCCTGATAAGCCAAAAAAACTTCTGGGAAGGCAAATAATGATTTATATGAGATAAATTCTTAAAAACCCCTGCAGTTTCTGTATGTGGCACAACGTAATGTGTGAGGATAAACAACATACAGATAATCGCTAAAGAAAGCCTAGTTTGCTTACTTTAAGATTACTTCAAGGCTCTACCTGAATTTACAAAACTGTCTGTCCAGGCTGATTTAGCCTGCTGACATTTTGCTATGAAGACATTTTAAACATTTTTTGAGTTATGAGTCTCATGCATGAAGGGAACACCTTTCATGAGACACATCAATTAAGCAAATATTCAATTAATTTCACCCTGCACACTGGTCTGTGAAGCCCTACCCCTGAACATTAAAATTATTATTTAACTTCTTACAGACCACATACTCCTAACTTTATTCAAGTTGCACACAGAGCATGGTAGAGTCTTTTACTCTATAAATGGCTGAAACACTGGCTGCACTTAAATAAATCCAATACAAATTTCAAAGCATAGGAATAGAGAATGGGGAAGAACCATAAAAATTCTTGCATTGCATCCCTTCCAATGGCAGGAATAGTGGGAGTCACAATTTTACCCACTATGAGAACCAGGAGTGAATTATTGAACAGTAACATTGGAAGGGCAGAAGTAGAGTCTCAAATTAAGGTTCATAAGCAGAAGAATAGTGGACATTGATTTTCCTACTGTATTACACAGAATTACTATTTCAGTTGGAAAAGACCATAAAGGTCATCCAGTCCAACCACAGTCTAACCTCACCCAACTAACACACCTATCCTAACGCCTAAAACCTAACCTAATATCTGATACCCAGCCTCCATAACCTGATACAGTGATCCTTCGCATAGTTGCGGTCCGTAATTTGCGGGATCCCATACTCGCTGTTGATTTTCCAGTGAGTTGCGGGAGCTGGCGCATGCGCACAATGTACCGTGACCCCAGTGAGCTCAGTCCCCGGCCCTGCCACTCGCGCCTGCGAGCACAGCCGGCCCTGCCCTCCACCCCGCTGCCGCTCACAGGGAGAGCACAGCGGGCCCCGGCCCCGTCCCCCCCCCTGCAGCTCGCAGGAGCGGCAAGCACAGCGGGCCCTGTCCCCAGTCCCCCCCGCCGCCTGCAGGACCTGGGACTCGCCACTCAGTCGGTGTTCAGGGCCGGCCCCCCCGCTCGCCAATTGGCGCTCAGGGCCGCGGCTCATCCCTCGTCCCCCGCCTGCATCAGCGGAGCACAGCCACTCTCTGGACCATCCTCCAGACCTTATTAGGGCATGGCGTACTCTACTACGTAGTGGGTTCGCTATATTTGCGGATTTCACGACTTGTGTGAGGCGGACCAGACCCAACAGCCCGTGAGTAACGGGGGATCACTGTATCAACATAGCACAACCTCTGTCCTGACATCAAGTCAGACTACTAAGTGCATCATGCAACCTCTGTATTACTATGCAGTATGTAAAAAGTGAGACTTCCAGTTTGCAAGCTTAATGTTCTTATGCCTAGGGTATTTCTATGGGTGAAACTTAAATTGTTTCAGTGCTTGCAGAAGGCATACACAGCAGGAATATAAATATAAGCAATGCCTGCTCAGGTAAACAGTGCAGTGCAGTAAACAGTGCCTTCTCCAAAATCTCAGGAGCCTCACTTGTGATTTTTTTTTCACAATATGGAACAACTGGCCTTTGAGAGTTATTTTAGATACCAGCTAAAATGTATCTGGTATATATGACCATGGACAAAAACATTTTCAGAATAAAGGGTCTCACACAATGCAAACTCTTCTTGACATATTTTGGGTAGGCACCTCCTGATCAGCTTCAGGACTAAAATGATTCCAGATTCATCTTCTGATTGTGTGCCCAGGTGGATAATTAGTGAAAACTGTCAGATAAAATCTGGCAAATCAAGATCTGCTTGATTAGGTCATGTTAGCGTTTATACACAAAGTACTACATTCTTATACAGTCAGATCTCCTATACCACGGTACCACAGGTCTTACCCCCTATATGCGAAGTCCGCCTTCTCTGTTGATTGGCAGCTCATTCATATGCAAATTTGCTCCACGCCCTCACACGGCCCCGTTTTGGCACGGCGCTGTTTTGGCACTATCCTGCTGTGTACCAGTGTTTGTCTTGGTGTTTCTCAGCGCCCACGGCCACCCCATGCCAGGAAAAAACCCTTTTCCACTCGGCCAGGGACACAGGTGTAGGGGAGCCACCCATGCCGCTGTCCTGGTGTCTCCCCAGGTGGGTGGACGTGGTCTCTCCATAATCGGGGTATGTCTCAGAGAGTCATTTGAGAAAGTCTTGGACACTGTGTCTAACCTGAGAGTGTGTAAATCTTCCACAACTGCACGCAGCTGCTTTGCTCCGAGCGGAGTGGAGTGGGTGCTGTTTGGAGCAGACTGACCACAGCTGCTGCACTCCCAGAGATGTGGAACGGGGTGGGATGGGCGCCACTCACGCGAGACGCAGCCACTGCGCTCCCAGGGAACTGAGATGGGGAGGGCCAGGTGCCACTCAGAGCAGACTCGCCACAGCTGGTGCGCTCCCAGGGAAGTGGGATGGGGGGGTTGGGCGCCGCTCAGAGTGGACCCACTGCAGTTGCTGCGCTCCCAGCAGAGCGGGATAGGGAGGGCTGGCGCGATGTGGGAGTGCCAGCAGGAGGACCCGCTGTGGCCTTCTCGCTTGGAGCGCAGTGAGGCAGGATGGGGAGGGCCATTGTGGCGTGGGCGCGCCGGTGGTGAGACCTGCTATAGCCTTCTCGCTCGAAGGGGAGGGGATTGATTTGAAAATTCATGACCACGTAATTTGAATATTCACGTGTGTCAGGTCATGTATGCACAGTTGCGAAATGGGCCTCCTTAATCACTGAAAAATCACGCTGCTAAGATGTGAACTGCAATACGGAGGACGCAAAGTGGAAGAGGGCTGACTGTATACTGAAATTATCAGCGATGTTGGAGTAGGTCTGCTTCCAAAAGTAATCTGACAGACTGCAAGACAGAAATTGTTTAAACATGGCAGGTCTTCCTGTGTGATAGGTTATACACAGGAGGATTGAGTAAATCCAGCAAATACGTCACACAAATGAAAACAGAGTTGAAACATCCCACTCATGCTCTTGGTGCCCACAGCACAACAGCAGGATGGCACTGTGGCACAGCAGTACTAGCCAAGTACTGAAAACACTAATCTGTGTGAGGACAATGACACCATTGCTCCAATAAGCTCAGCTACTGCATGTTTTAACCAGCCCTTGAAAGCACCATGGGGCTGTATGTGCTTCTGAGCTCTGCCTGGCATGTTCCCTCCCGGGGGACACACCTAGCATGGCACACACAACGGCGGCTGGGGCCAGCGTGCATAGCTCTACCAGCACCTAAACATGCAAGAGCAGCGGCTTCGGTGGCTGCCTTGTCACGATGGTAACGCTGCCGGTGGCGCACTGGCAGATCAGCGTCCTGGTGCTGGGAAGAGGTGCTGAGAACATGCTGCATTCTCAAGGAATTTGCAGGCTTCCGGACGCACCCTGCAGTGGCCAGACTAGCAGAATTTAAACCCATGTTTCACTTGGGCAATAAATTCATGTATTTAGGTACAGCCAAGCCTAAACTGAACAAACTTTTTCCAGAAATTGAGCTTAAAAAACTGTGTGAACTTCAAACTCCTGCTTTCAAAAAAAACAGGCAAACAGACAAAACAAAAGCTTTGTAGAAAAAGTGACAAAATAGGTGATTAAGCTGGAATGTATCTGGCTTTTAAGCTCACATTCTCTGCTCTGGCAGAGGAGAGTGAGACCCCCGCTGGCTGGGCTCCCCTGCTCAGGCAGAGAGGAGTGAACGGCTAGCTGTGCCTGGCCAGCCCATCACCATGGGAACAGCGCTGGCACAGTCAGAGGCCAAGCCAGCCCTGCTGTCTCTCCTGGGGCGCTGCTGGCACGGGCGGGTGCCGCGCGGTATGGCACGGGTGGTGCTGTGCAGCACCAGCACTGGTGGCTGCGGGGGAGGGAATTTGCATATTCGTGAATGCGTACTTTGAATATTCATGCATGTCAGGTCGCGCATGCACAGTCCCAAAATAGGCCTCCTTAGTCGCTGAAAAATCACGCTGTGAAGTTGTGAAGCTGCTATCTGGGAGGCGTAAAGTGGAAGAGGGCTGACTGTACTGTGGTCAGGAGAACTGATTATGCTCCACTTCATGGTCCACTGCCACACTGCTTCAAGAAAAGCAGCTCAAATTGAACATTTTTGAAGCCACACATTCCATACCTAATTACACTTTGTAAGGATACAAATGGTGGCACCGTATCCCAACATTACTGAAAGTAGGAAAAACATTATCAAATCATCTGTGCCACGCAAAGCATCCAGTCTTTATTTTACATAATCTATTACAAATGCAAAGTAAGCAAGGATGACATTTTCATCTTAACTTATTGAAATTCCAAGCTGGCATAAGCAGGGTAAACCAAAGTATTATTTCCATGCAGCCATTCAATAAAAGCCTACTACATATACACCTCAGTAGCATAATGGAGGGCAGAAGGAGCTCTGTACTTAAGATCCAAGCGAACTACTTGCCAAATTTAATTCAACTACAATTTGTTTTAAATAGCAATATGTGACAGGTATTATCATTAGAGAAATCATAAAGATAAAAACAGTACTTTTCTCTGCATTAAGTGTTCTCAAACTCTGTACACAGTGATATTCTTTTTGTTCCTTACTTAAAATATTTTGTATTACCAAAGTAAACAATTTACTTTGTATTTTCAGCATATGTATTTCTGTACTAAATGTTGATTTACATGTGTTTATCAGCAGATTCTCCTTAAAATATTGGTCTTACAGAATATCAGTGTTTCATAATTGTAAGCACAAATAATTCAGGTTGATGTTTGCTGAAGTGGGTTTGATCACCTTGGCACGTGAAAATCTTGAGTGGGATTTGTGACCCATCCCTTGAAAGCATGCAGTAGCACTGATAAGATCAGAAAAAGTAAAGAAGGTTCATTTGACTTTTAAACTGGAGAGTCAGTAACTGAGGTCTATGTTCAAATTGTGTTCCTTAAACTGCAAAAGCAGCCTTAGTCCTGTACTCCAGCCACTGAAAGAAACAGCAGTTTCATCAGCTTAATATGTAGAACCTCAGAGTCTAATGTAGATTTTCCTACATTCTCCAAATCACAGAATCACAGAATCACAGAATCAGTAAGGTTGGAAAAGACCATAGAGGTCATCAAGTCCAACCTATCACCTATTACCTAACCTGTTACCTAACAAAATCAAACAATTTGTGGGTCACCGTCTGCTCTGGGTAGAATCACACAGAATATTCTGAGTTGGAAGGGACCCACAAGGATCATCGAGTCCAACTCTTAACACTGAATTTGTCCCAAATACAATCAATTAACTTAATTAAATACACTAGGATCTATCAGGATGTGAAGTGGTTTGTCAGCAGCTTTCCATGGAGCCTGAGACCTCTGCAAACACTGAATACAACCTTTACCAAATTTCCAGCAGCTTTTTTTCATTCCATAGATTATTTTTCAAAGAAATGTGGATGGACATTAAATAAATAGCTTGAAATAGTCCTGGTAAAATTATATGCACGCTCAAAGTTGCAGACAACCCAGGTCACATTTGTTCTCTCTCCTCTTCAGATTTTCATTAGAGAGCAGAATTTTTCCTAAACATGCCCTGCAACCCTGATTCAGTTTAATCGTGCTTTAACTGTTACTCAAATAACTTGAAAGGAGTGGTTTGGGTGATAAACAAACATAGTAGGACTATAACTCACTTTCATTGCATACTGTGTAATTTCAAATCTGTTCAATAAATACATATTCAATTGATTAAATTACTACCAGTTCACTGAGTGGACAAATACTCAGGCTAAACACTGACTCTTAACTACATATGGCACAGGTATTTATTGATTTATTTATTGATTTATTGATTATCTGGCTTTATTGTCTCAAACAAAGAGAACCTATTGCAAATATCCAAATAAAATTCTCAATCATAACAAAAGATGTATTCAAACAAAGTAAGCCAGGTTGTAGCCAGGTTTCAGGTATTAATAACACTAAATTATACTGTCTATACTCTTGTTGAACACCATGTAAACCTTACAACCCCATATAAAAATACTAAAACTGTGGGAGAATTTTTTTTTGTTTTTTCTCAATAATGTATGGGCCAAGGGATTTCAATGCAACATATCTTGTTGATGTTCTTAGTGAAGTGTATGAAAATTTAACTAAAGCGGCTGAGGTTCAGAGCTGTATGGCCACAGAGGTCTCACTGGGAGGAGGAATAATGAATCATGGTGTCTTTCAGATAAATTGGACTCTTTCACTTTCACATATGCGTACTGTAGATTACAGCTAGAAATACATCTGAGAGCTCTGGGCACATATCTGGTTAATTACAAAAGCTACAAAATTAAGGACCATCCACTTCTATAATCAAATCTTTCCACCCCTTGTGAGAAGTGAGAAAAGAACTTTGCATTACATACAAAAGCCTAAAGGAAGAATGAAGAAGCTTAGCTCCTATTTATTTTACTGTCTGTAATGTAATGTGCTTCTTTCAATCACTTATGCTTTACTCAGTATTCCAAATACATATCAAGAAAGACTGCATAAGGGCCTGCATGAAGACTTTTTAAAGTACCAACCTCAGGAGAGAAGAACCAAAAATAATGTCTGCTGCACTAAAAATTCAGGGGAAAATACATCCTCTCAAATTCCTGTGCTTTCTTCTTCTTTCATTTTTGATGCATAGTGAATCATTCCAAGTTCACCCCTGCAGTTCTGCTTTTAAGTCCTGAGACCCTCACTCTCATTTCTTACCTCATCTATATGTTTATGGGCATATAGTCTTCTGGATTATGAAAGTTCTGTTCAGAGGTATGTAGCTTTACAAAGGAGCTTAGCATAAAAAAGAAAGGTACAGGAAACAAACTCTGGTTTTGGAGTCATGTAAATAAAACAAAACCTCTGTGTTTTTTAAAGGTTCATAGAGGTATACAGAGGTTTATATTTTTTGGAGTGGGGTGGAAACCAATAGAAAAAAAAGTGAATTCTCACTGCTCGAAGCCCAGAAAACAACAAAATGCCTTACAAATTGGTTTTATATCTGACAAGCATTCATACAATTCAGCTTTGTAATAAGTTTCGAGATGTGGTAGACATTGTTAGACTAGACATCTGGCACCTGGCTGTGAAACAGAGCACTGCCATGTTCCTGCTCAGCACTGAGCCTTCCTCACACCAGATGATTCTTGCTCGCTTCTCAGCTGACTCTCATTTAACGAGAAATATGCATTTTACACTGCCCCAGTTCCACACTAATTCTTGTATGTTAAGACCATCTCACTAATATGACTCAAATCTCTATTCAAAAATGTAAGGAAGAGATAAAGTGTTCAAAAGTTCCTGAAAGGCAAATACAGTGAATCCCCAGTGCATCACGACCTCTCTATTATGACCCTGCCCATTTGCGAGGGGAATTTATCACAGTTTGGCTTCAGCTGTTTGCGAGTTTAGCTGGCTGACGCATGTGCAGTGCCTCTGCTCTGCCGAGGGGCGGTGCCGCAGTGCCTGTGGGGCGGGACTCACCCCGCCCTGCGGGGAGGGGACTCGCAGTGATGGTACCGTGCTCCCGTCCCTGACCCGGGAAACTGCCCCACGAAAGTGAGGCAAGCGAGGGGGGACAAGTGCTGTGTGTTGGGAGGGGGCAGCTGTCTCTGCCCTCTGGGACCGTACGGGCAGTGCTGCCTCTCCTGGGAAGTGTGGACGTTAAAGAAGGAAACTCCCGATTCTGATCCCGATCCGCCCTCTCTGGGGCACCCCTTCCTCGCCGCGGAGGAATGGCGAGCATGCGTGGTGGCAGCAGCCAGGTTTCTGAGCCCCCTCTGACTCGGGAGACCCCCACCACCTCAGGAATCTGCGGGCCTGTCCGGGCCGCTGCGACTGTGTGCTCACAGCGCAAACCCCCGCGCTGCTTCCCCCTCCCCCGGCGCTCGCACCCGGGCACCCCAACCCCACGGCACGGCCCTGCGCTGGCAGCCCACCAGGGTGACGGGGGTCTCCTGAATCAGAGGGGGCTCAGAAATGGTCCCCTTTGCTTCCCCGTGCTCAGAGAGTCCGAGGGGAGAAGCAGAAAAGGTCTCGCACCCCTGTGGAGTTCTGGGGGGTGGGGCAATGGGCGTGGCCTGCATGCATATTAATGACCTGCACTTCTTTGTGAGTTTAGCTTTTTGTGAGGCCCCTGGGCTGTCCCTTTCCTTGTGAAGAATGGGGTATAACTGTATTTAAGGTCTACATTCTCATTCAGCAGTGCTTAGGATCACAACGGTACTGAAGAAATAAGTAATGAAGATGTACACCCAAAACTCTATTATTAAAATTTTTAAAGTGAGTTTAGAAAGCTAAAAGATCTGAATGCTATCCAGTTTCCCCACAGACTGATACTGACAAGCATCTGCAAAAATATTGTGCAAATCATCTCTCCCAAAGGTTCTGCTGACCTGGGCTCTCCAGTCTTTACATTCAGACACAACTCTGAACTGCCCTAAAGTTTCACATCCCCCCTGTAGTGGTTTGTTGGATTTTTTAAGGGGTCTGCTGCCATTAAAAGTCCATGGCATGGTGGTTATAAAAAAATTAAATCTAACCCATGTTTACCCTGTTTACTACTACTTCATGGATTTCACTTATCGCGGCATGTTTCCAGACCCAGCCCCCCACGATATTTGAGGGATTACTGTGTTTCACTCCCAATTTTAATAAATGGGTGAAATTGATGCCTCAACCTTGTAGCCAAAGCCACCCAGAAATGCAGACCATACACTGCTTCACCTGCAAACAATTCACACAAAACAGCTGAAACAAAACAAAAGTGCCCAGGAAAAGAGGATGAGGCAAACTGTCTTATCAGGGCTGAGAGAACAAAAAGCAAATTATGAAAAATCCTAATGAATGAAGTGATTTTTTTTTCCTTTCCTTATGCACATCTTTGAGATGGCAAAAGATACTGCATGATTCCACTAATCCTGGCAATTATTTGAAATTGATTCTTCCTAAGCATGTTGGTGTTGTGTACTTGGACCTTAGCAAAGCCTTTGACATGGTTTCCCACAATAAGCTTCAGGAGAAACTTGTAAAGCACGGGCTGGAAAGGAACATTTTATGCTGGGTTACAAACTGGTTGGAAGGACGAGCTCAGAGGGTGGTGGTGAATGGTGCAACATCGGACTGGCAGCCAGTCACCAGTGGAGTCCCACAGGGGTCATTGTTGCGCCCAGTACTGTTCAACATCTTTATCGATGACATGGACGAGGGAATTCAATCCATCATCAGCAAGTTTGCAGATGATACTAAGCTGGGGGCAAATGTTGAACTGCCGGAGGGTAGGAAGGCCCTCCAGAGGGACCTTGACAGGCTGGAGAGATGGGCAGGCTCCAACAGTATGAGGTTTAACAAGACTAAGTGCCGGGTTCTTCACTTCGGCCATAACAACCCCATGCACCGCTACCGGCTGGGGGAGGAGTGGCTCGAGACTAGTGAAGTGGAGAGAGACTTAGGTGTACTGATTGATAGGAAACTCAATATGAGCCAGCAGTGTGCCCAGGTGGCTAAGAAGGCCAATGGCATCCTGGCCTGCATCAGGAACAGTGTGGTCAGTCGGTCCAGGGAGGTTGTCCTTCCCCTGTACACAGCGCTGGTCAGACCTCATCTTGAGTACTGTGTGCAGTTCTGGGCTCCCCAGTTTAAGAGGGATGTTGAGCTGCTTGAGAGGGTCCAGAGAAGGGCAACGAGGATGGTGAAGGGACTGGAGGGCAGGCCCTATGAGGAGCGACTACAGGAACTGGGACTGTTCAGTCTGGAGAAGAGGAGGCTCAGAGGTGACCTCATTGCTGTTTACAACTACCTGCGGGGAGGTTGCAGCCAGATGGGTGTAGACCTCTTCTTCCAGGCTGACGACACCAGAACGAGAGGGCACGGCCTCAAGCTACACCAGGGGAGGTTCAATCTTAACGTTATGAAGCGGTTTTTCACGGAGAGAGTAATTGTATATTGGAATGGGCTGCCCAGGGAGGTGGTGGAGTCGCCATCCCTGGAGGTGTTTAAGAGAAGACTGGACGAGGAGCTTAGTGACATGGTCTAGCTGGGCGGTCCCTGGGCCCCTTCTGGCTCGGAGTGGCCTGCTAGACTGTGAGGGATCTAGGTTGGTGTTACGCTCTGGGATGTGCTCTCGGTCTCTGTACGGGTGTTAGGTGGTGAGTTGGACTAGATGATCCTTGTGGGTCCCTTCCAACTCATAATATTCTGTGATTCTGTGATTCTGTATGCAGTTTAAAAATGGAGCTTTCCACCAGCTAACTTGAAATCTCTACAGGCCAACAAATCTAACTGACCACCTCTCCCTCACAGTTGTTCTAAACCATCATCATATAGATTACTAATGGGTATGTGCATGCTTCCTCTAATGGCTCTGGATTGCTTTTAATCTTTTCAACATCTGTGCATTATCAGCAGAGATTACCTCAGGATTAGGGTGTTAATTTAGAGTGCATCAGGTGGTTAGAGAAATTATTCTTGTTATTGATCTGATGCCACTTAAACCTTAAGCCAATTTGCCATTCCTCCATTGGAATGCAAGCAATTTCTAACGAATTATTAGCAATTATTTTGCCTTGCTTTTCTGATCTACAGAATGTTCATTCTGGTCTTAAAATTTAAAGTGTAAAGAGGTTATGTGGCAAAAAACAAAGTGCCAATTAAGAGTGTTCAACCATTATGTTGAACTAGCCAAGTGTGAGAAAAATGTAAGGGAAAAATAAGGCTTTACTCATAACATATTTTACTAATAAAGTATCAGGTTATGTATATATTTATATAATTGCATTTTTAAATGGACCATAAATCTTGAAATTGTATCTTTTAGAATTTTCCAGGGGAAAAAAAAAAAAAAGCATTTCTTCCCCAAGGACAACAGCAAGTCAGGAAAGGACTTCACTTTTGTTTTTTACAGGAGTGCCTGTAGCTCTGCTGACCACAACATGCTTCACAGTGATGCTGAACCTAGGCCTTAAAAAAACACTGCCTGTTCAAACAACCCTGGCAAGGCTTCCCCCTTTTTCTCTACTCTTTCTGCATTACTCTGCCACAACAGCACTATAAACCAAGTGGAAAGGATTGCAGAGAAAGCCTGACTGGAAGGACCAGGATGTTGTCACTTCCAAGGTGGTTTTGAATAGATGAAGCGAAAAGGATGTTCCTGCAGTCAGATTACAAACCATGGGCCTTGGGGCTGCAATTCTTCAAAGGCTGAGCATGTTCCAGCAAAGCAGAGAACACTGACAACACTGACCCAGAGCATACACGATGTTTCTTTTATTTTTTCCTTCCTTTTGCAGTTGGCAACCTCTCTTTGAAGCCAGTACAGAGGTTCCTGCTCTCAGCAAGCGGGAAAAAGAATTAAAAGACCACAGCTTCTGCACCATTCCATTGCCTGGGCTGGGCAGCACTGGGAAGGCTCCCAGGAGGGAGCAGCCCCTCATCCCCTGACCTCAACTATGCCACTCCCATCACAAGAGAGATCAGCTCCTTCTGAGATATCTCACATGCATTAACTGTGAAAGTAATCTCAATTTGATTAAATATAGTGGCTCTGAGATGACAGGAAGTATTTCAAGTTCTATCTGATTTCTGGTGGAGCAATAGATTTAGAATTACAGGAAAAAGAATTTATTTTTTATCCCTGACTCTTCATTGCTCTGCTTCTTCATGATATAGAAAATGATAAAAATAGTAGGACATCTTTAAAATAGCTTCTATTCCCAAAAGGTGAAGTTCTATTTACTTGTATTTCCATTCAAGAACACAATCAAAACATTTAAGACAAAATGAACAATTCTTGTCAGAAATCATCCATGCTTCTAACAGATGACAAGGAAGAGATTAGACATTTATGACTATAATCAACGTAGTTTCTCTACATTAAAGAAATTGTTTTTAATTAACACAGCAGAAAATCTACACAGGGCCCCCAGAGACTCTTCAGGTTGCTCTGGGAGTTTGGAAGTAACTTACAGCTTATTCAGCAGGTTTTCCCTCCTGTGGCCACTATGCTGCATTATGAAATGCACTATGTGTCACTGCAGTACAAGAATCTGTAACAAATTTCATTGGCACTAGCATTAGAAATCTATTATGAGCTCTCAAAGTATAAATGATCACTTTAAATAACTGCCAGAAGGGAGGTGGTTAGAATTGCTATTGCTTTTATCAGACCCTGTAGTAAAAACAATGGAAACGTGTACCTTAGAGTTTTAACCATAACATGTTAGTAAGTACAGGTCCACAACTGGTTTTGAAAACTTAAAATATAATAATGAAATTGCATGGAAAAAAGAAGTAGCAAATTTTTTTAGTACTACTTTTCAACATTTTGTTTACATTCATTCAATTTATTATTAAAAAAATATTCAGCAATGTAAAATGTAAAAGAAAATACATTCCAAAATAGACATTTTTTATCCTTTAATGTTATCCAAGTAAGTACAAGAAAAAAATGCTCAAGGTGGGAATGGAAACAGGAGTTTTCTTTAGTAGCACTCCTGGTCTGAAAGAAGGATACTCTTTACAGCAGTAATTTTTTAATGCACAGGAACAAAACCCAGTGTTGAGTGAAACAACACTTATTTGGTTCATCTTACTTCTTCCTCTTTGAGAACACAGAATTATCCGTGATTTTACCTTTCTAAAACATTAACTGGATTTGCAGAAGACTGAGTGCAACACAGGACTGTACCTTGGAGGCAGATGCCTACCTTATGAGGAGAAGCAGTTCAGACACTGTAAAAATGAATATGAACTGTTCATGCAGAAATATGATCTGCACAAAAGCAAAATGTCCTTTTGAAAAATTAAATGACAACAGGCCAGGACACATTTATGTAAAATGCTCGAAGTATGCCTATGTTTATTTCTAAAAATAAGAGATATCTTAAAGGAATACAAAATGAAAATTCAGATGACTAATGTTCTATTAAGCAATCAACAAGTTATAAATAATTAATAGCTTTTCTGTGCAGTATTAAATGAATATTTTTACACTTACACACACACACAGAATACTGGAATTCTAATGCATTGGTTAAGATACACTCAAAATTACAAGAAGTATTTTTTTGTGTTAGTCTATTTTTAGTAGCCACTAGAGAGATATTTTTGAAGTTGAGATTTTTGTCTGCCTGTTTTATGTATTTCTCTATGACATGATTCCAAAATCAGCATGCTTTTGAAATATCAATCCTAAAATATGTTCCGCAATTGTCATTCCAGTCAATTTAAACAGATTGTTTTACCCATATAACTTGTTTAAGCATAACTAATAAAGGTTAAGTGATGTCACCCTCACACTATATAATTTCACATGTACAGGAAGAAAATTAAACACTTGCAAAAAAACCCCCATACAAAACCTAAGCAAAACCTTGGCATTTTTACAGCGGAGTGATTAATTACATTCCCAACTTTGTTCTAGTGTATCAAATGTAAACCAAATTAGTGAAATGTAGCTTAGTAGAATTCTATCTTGTTATCATACAGAGATGATATAAAGCACCTTTAAAATAAAGTCCCAATTGATATAAAGTAAAATGTGCCAGTTTTCCGCACTAATTTCAGAAGTGAGATACTGAAGATACAGCCACATGTGCTGGGTCACAGGATGACGTCAGCAAAGAAACAAATCTGTCACCTGTATCAGGTGCATGTCAGAGGTCACACGCTAGCAGCTGAGATGCATGTCATGTGTCAGCACCAAAACAAGGAAAAAAATTCCTGCAGCAATTAAGGAGGTTCTAGTAAGAAGGCAGCTCATTGCTTGCTACAAGCAGTCTCACTGGAGGACAGCACTGAAAATACAGCTGAAGCTCCAATACTACGGTACCACGGGTCTTGCCCCTACCCATGTAGCCCTCCATTTGCATAGAATGGCAGCTCAATATACAAATTTGCCCCACACCCTCACACCGCCCCCTGGCGCTCTGGCGCTGTTTCGGCACTGCCTTGCTGTGTATCGGTGTTTGTCTCAGACACACGTCTAACCTGAGAGTGTGTAAATCTTCCATAACTGCACACAGCCTCCTCACTCGGAGTGGGGGCAGCTCACACTTGAGCAGAGTCGAGCTGCTGCGGGAGCGGTGCGCGCCTGGCTCAGCTCGGGGCGTGCACACGCATGGTCCATGTGGTACAGTGTGGGGGTTGATTTGCGTATTCATGACTGCCTAATTTGAATATTCATGTGTGTCAGGTCGCGCAGGCGCAGTTGCGAAATGAGCCTCCTTAATCACTGAAAAATCACGCTGCGAAGATATGAAGCTGCTATCTGGGAGGTGCCAAGTGGAAGAGAGCTGACTGTACTGCAACTTAAGAAAGGCTTTTCAGTTTCAACTGGAGTATTTCTTTTCCTCCTGACTTAAATTCATTAATATATGTAGCTACACGTTACTAAGGATGTAAAGTACAGTGAATACCTGCTGCATTGTGACCTCTCCAATACGACCCCGCCCATTTGCAAACCAAATTTTTCACAATTATGAGTCAGCGATCCGCGAGTTTAGCTGGCCAACACATGCGCAGTCGCTCTGCTCTGCCAAGGGGTGGTGCCGCGATGCCTGTGGGACGGGGCTCANTTTTTCCAGGCTCCAGGAATGGTGACCAGAGCTCAGGGACACCCCTTCCCCGCCACGGAGGCAGGGCGAGCACGCGCGGGGTGGCGCGGGGCCCCTGGGGGCAGCATGAGCACTGGGGCTAGGCCAAGCCAGGGGCTGGGGGGGGCAGCAGTGGCACAGGGTCTGGGCTGCAAGNAGTGCCCCTCTCTCACAGGAGCAGTGGATGTTAAAGGGAAAGAAACTCCGATACCGACCCAACCCCCTCACCCCCGCCACCCTGTGAGCTTCTCCGGGCTGCTGCGGTCGCTCCCATAGCCCAAACCTTGCACCACTTCCCCCGCTCCGGACCCTGGTAATTGTGCCCGTGGTGGCATGGGCACACTGTGGGGCGGGCACACGGCGCGGCAGGGCTGGAGAGCATGGTTTGTGCAGCTCACAGTGGCGTTTAGAGTCCTGTGGCACCCTGCCCCGGTCCCTGACCCAGCCCTGTGTGCTCCGCTGAGACCCACCACAGCACTGCCACAAGACATACCATTCCTTGTTACTCCAAGCCCAGTCAAAGCCCAGGCAGCGCTGCCTCTCCCAGGACTGGTGGATGTTAAAGGGAAAGAAACTCCCGTACTGAAAGAAAATGCCATAAGCGGCAGGGGTTGTTGCAGTCTTGCAAAGTTAAGGTTTTTCCAGGTGCCAAGAATGGTGACCAGAGCTCAGGGACACCCCTTCCCCGCCACGGAGGCAGGGCGATCACGCGCGGGGTGGCGCGGGGCCCCTGGGGGCGGCATGAGCACTGGGGCTAGGCCAAGCCAGGGGCTGGGGGGGGCAGCAGCGGCACAGGGTCTGGGCTGCAAGCACACATGGTCGCAGCAGCCCCATAGAAACGGTTCCCTTTGCTTGCCTGTGCCAAGACAGACCACAGGAAGGAGTGGAAAATTGTCCACAGTGCTCCGGAGTGCTGGGGGGTGCGGAGCAATGGGCGTGGCCTGCATGCATATTAACAACGTGCACTTCTTTGCAAGTTTAGCATTTCACGAGGCCCATGGCCTGTCCTGTTCCTCATGAAGGACGGATGTATATACTTTCTGTGATGGTTAAAATGTAAGAAACTTATTAAATAATTCTATCATAAAAATAAATTTGCAAATTATGCATCTAGAAGGAGATTCAGTCTCTATTTTAGAGTAATTTCTAAACCTGACTTGCTGCTCCAGTAGTAATCACTCTAATTCAATGACCCAGCCTTTAGAAATGCCACATTGCTGCACACACTTGGGCTTATTTTTAGTTTGCAATGTAAGTATCTTGAGGAATATGAAATTATCCCAGTATGGCACCAGTAATAAGTCTGTCCTTACTCTAGAACTTTTTGTGTTTTTAGTGACATCTCTGGTCTGACCTAGGAATTAAAAAGTCTAATCCAAACATCCATCAGTTAATGACTTTTACAGTCCTGGTCTAGAACAACACACTGAGGTTCCATTTCAGTTCAACCTGCCTACAGTGCGTTTAAGATACACTGTACAAACATTGCTGGCTCATATAACCAGTTCTAATGCTACACGTCACACTCTAGGCTTCATCAGCCAAATAGCTTAACATCCCTCTGCATCTGCCCCTGTCCACAGTGACAGCCACATTTTTCATATACTCATTTAGCTAACTTCACAGAGCAAATAATACTCTAAGAGCAATAGACCTTTCTTGAGTGGATCTAACTTTATAAAGGCTCATAAGGGTCTGCCTGATAGGCTATATTCATATGCTATCTTTTGAGATTAGTCAATCAGAATTGATTGCAATTGATTTCTCCTCGGAGAAATATTTAATAGGTATGTGATATCTACTTCTCTGAAAGTATCTGATGCAATTGGATCCCACAGTGAAGGGCTAGAAATTCCACAGAAGACTCTTTGGGGAAAAAAGAGCTAACCAATAAATAATCAAATAACTACACAAAAAAATAAATGACCAATCATATCTATGCAATAAATTGATTTCAAGCAGAGATTTGCTAGACCATGGCATGGGTTATAGTTACAAAGCAAAGCAGTAGTCGTCATGTGCTTAAGTACTGGTATTACCTGTGTTGTCTAAAATAACAGTGAAAAAGGAACTTGAAAGCTCAGCCTTCAATACACTTCTCCATTCCTAGAGTTAGCTCTACCATTGCTCCTACATGGTAATAAGTAAATAAAAGCCATTTTAAGACTTTATTTTGCCACTCGTATTAAAGAGATTCAGCAGGCATTGAGATGGTGGGTTTGTTACATACAGATTTGTACTTCACTAGGACTGCTTAGCACAATGATGAGTAGATTTCAATAGTGCTGTAGTTGTTTTCATGTTGGTAAAAAGTGGCATTAAAATTACACTTTGTCTGCCAAAATATATTGATTTTGAGAAAATGTAACTTAGAAAAAAATCTCATGGAAGAAAATCGTTTTGTTGCAAAACCTCTGTAAATGTTCCACTATCATTTCATACTAAATTAGAAGTACATTTGGGGGGAAAAAAAATCAGCATTATGATAAATAACATTGACTGCTTCCAAAAACTATTTTTAAAAATATGTTCTATTGAAAATAGCATTTAAATTGTTGATTCTAGGCCAAAGTAAACATGTAAATTAAAAATACTGCCATTAAGTGCACATTATGGCTCCCACATAGCTCAGTTAATGGTTTGCACCTGGCTTAAGGGAAGACTTCACCTCACAGTAGATTGTGTTACTTGGTGTCCTCTTCCTCTACACTCCAGACTTCTTTTAGAAGGCCTCTACAGAGGCTCTTCATACCCTGCAAAACTAAGAGCTCTAATTCCCCAAAAGGCACCTTGAGTCTATCTGTCTCTCTGATCATAGCAAGAATCTACACTGAAGTGTGACAGCTCATAGCTGTGGTCAAGGAGGTGGGGAGAAGCATAGGCACTTGTGACTTCTCTTGCACCATCTGGTCATTTGCCAAAAAAAGGTCTTTGGAGACCCTTAAGAAACCCATTTGAGTAAAAATTGAGCCTTCTGCTCAATTCTGCAGCAGGGATTAGCTTCCCCCTTTGTCTGCCCACTTTCCATTCTCCTCCTGCTCTCCAGCACACCTGGTGATTGATTTATCTGGAAAACTCTACACTGATTTCACGGCAGATAACAGCAAAGAAGATGCTAAGGTGAAGAATATGAGAGTGCATATACTGAAAAATTACGACTGTGTCAGTGAAAGGTCTGTGTAGGGAAAACCACAAATTATGTCTAACCTGAGACACCAGGGAAGTCATCACCAACTCCTGAATAAGGGTGGATGTCTTCAGGTGCCACATCTCAAGCATGACCTGACCATAGGAAAATGATCCTGTTTTCCATTTTTTTATGATGCAAATACAAATTATGTTGTCCATTTCAAAACATGTAATACTTAATCCTGAGCTCAATTGGATTTTCAGTCCCAGATTTCACAATGACGTAGTTCTGAAGCTTTATCTTTTTCGAAAGGGAGAAGTCACGAGTTCTGGAAAAAATATTATGTCTGCTCTCAATTCCTATTCTGCATTAAAAAATACAGATCTAAACTTCTTTCAAAATATATTATGGTTTCTTTTTTTTAACATCCATTGATGTAATCAAAAACTCTCATCTCAGGGATTACACACCGTTATACCTTATAAGACAGAACTCAGTATTGTAAACAAAAGGAGCTTGAGCAAAAGTAGTCTCCATTAAACCATGACCAAATATCCAAAGACATTTGGTTTTTCTGTTCTGAATTCCCAATAGTGTAATTCCAACATTACTTCAGAAAGATTTTTGAAGATTAGTGAAATTTAAACCGAAAGAGCTTTGAAAAATCTAGAGTGGAAAAGTCCACAAATTTAACGAAGAGTTTTTCCCCTTTGCAGTCATGGATACACCCTGCTTTTAATAACTGTCTGCACCTGGAAGGTTTTTGGTATTCAGAGAAAACAGTTGGTGAAAGCAAACAACTTCCAAAATCTGCAAAAGTGCATGGAAGCAGATAACAAGGTAATGGCAATGATTAACACTGGGCGGTTTTTGGGGGTTTAACAAGTGCAACTAATAACGACGATGATGTGTTACAACAATATGTCATAGGAAAGTATGATCTACAGGAGAAATTGCGGACAGAAGATATATATAGACACATCTTTTATGTAGGTGCATATAGGCTAAATATTTTAATGATATTTTATATCTTTTAATATACATATATATATATTATATATATTTTAATTACAAGCATAAATAATTTACTTTACTATCCCTTAGTTTAAGCATTAAGAAGCCAATTGTAGCCACAGATATTCCTGAAGTGAAAATTATGTAGGTTGGGAAATTTTTCACGGTAAGTATTACTTTTTTGTGCTATCCATTAAACATCTTGACACTAGCCCCAGTCAGAGGTATGATATGGGGTAAGCGACATTTTGTATGAGTTGATACAGCAATCCTTATACCTATTTACTACTGCCTTACAAACAGTCAAAAAAACGAGAAGATGAAGGTACCACTTCACAACTAGTTGCTAATTAAGTGATGAATAAATAACACATCAGATGGAGATGTGCTTCAATGTCCCAAAATGAAATGGCAAACCATTCAAAAAATGGGAGCAGTATGGCCTTGAGCTATCTATATTAGCACTCTAGTTCAAACCAAAAATGTGCTTTTGAAGTGCATTTGCCAACTGCTCTCCCTTCCTACACCTTGGTTTATGCTGCAAAGCTGTTTCGGAGCAGGTCACAGAATTATAGAATGTTTTGGGTTTAAAAAACCTATCTGACTTGATCAGTATACATCAAACAAATTTTTATCCATGTTGACTTTATTGACGTTTTCTTCCTAATCTATTGTATATGCTGAACATGAATTATTCCTCTGCAGCACTACACAGGAAAGTGGAAATTAAGTTTGCATGACAGAAAGGCTTGAATGGCTCTAACGCCAAGGACAAAAAGCACAAGGTGATGGCATCCACACAGCTGGCCATCACAACCAACAGGAACAACCTATTAGTGCAGCATCAGCTATAGGTCTGAGGTTTATGGAGTCTGGAATCATGCACTCCCCTCCAGAAAACAAATTCTTTGGGAAAAGCTAAACTGCAAACATCACTGGCCTTGTGCCACAGCAAAATGTAGAAAATTTTCACCAGTTCTGAATTCCTGCTAGGAATTCACCTTCATTTAAAAGTTCAACAGGCATGGCTTGCATACTATTAAGCATCCTATATCGCATCCTATTAAGCATGAGGATACTTAATAAGGTTAAAAGCAGTACAGCCAGGACCTCTGGTGCCAAAAAAAAAAAAAAAAAAAAAAAGAG
>WEKX01014344.1:100597-116598 GCA_013390025.1 Pitta sordida
AAAAAAAAAAAAAAGCTGAATTTATTAGGCCTACAGATCAGTAGATAGAATTTCTAAAAGCGACTCTAAGGCTATGTCTCTGCTAGTGAATTAAACATGACTAGACTATTAAACATAGACCTGACACTGAGGCCACTTGGCAAGAGCATCTCAAGTCCTTCCTATTAGAATATCTCACCCTCGAAAACAGTGCGTTCTTATGCTAGGTGGGTATCAGAAGTGATTCTGGCCCTTGCAGACTCCTGAGCGGTGCCTAGAAAGCGTCTGAGAGAGTACCAGCCGGCAGGACCCCAAAACACCCAAGAAGCGCTCCAAGAATTTACTGGTAGGGTAGGTTGGACTTCCAGTACAGAGAAACATTTTCCTAAACTGTTGTGAAATAACCTATCAGCTGCATGTACATGCCTGTACATGTCCCTCCCACTACCTTTTGTGGAGTCAAGATAAGGAGAGTCCGGGTGGGACAGCAGAAGAAACACAGACACACACAAACAAATGCAGGTCAGAGAAATTCACTTCCTGGGGTTATTTTTTAATGGTCCAGCAATAACTGTTTAACCATAAAATCTTTGATAATTTCTCTGGGATGACACCAAGCCTCTGGAAATAATGAAAAAAAATCCCTCCCAATTTATTTATTCCCTTTAAGAGAAACCAAGGAAAAGATTATGTTGGACCTGTTGTACTACACACTAAATCAAACAAAACTTTTCCTTCAGTTTCCATATTTTTCACTGGGAGTTTTGCTTGAAAATAATCAAGAAAACATTTTGATTCCCATCAGACAGAGCTTATAGTCAGAACAGCTGAAGGGAAAAGTTGTCTTAAACCACCTTCTTCTTCCTCTGATCCCAAACAATCCAGACAGAGCCAACTCCCAGCATGAACTGTAGTACCGTGAGGACTAGAGAAATAAGATACAGCCAAGTCATCTCAGTGTCAAAAAGACCTTACTGCGCAAGAATTCTGCACTCTGCTGAGCTCAACCAGCTCTTCTCCCTATCTCACCCAGACAGAAAGGGGGTATTAGCTCCAGGGAGGTATTTTCAGCAGTGTGCCCAAAGGGAATCCTCAGCTTCTTATTTAGTTTCTTACACTGAAGCAGCAACAAATCACTAGACTCCAGAAAAGGATCTGGCTACTCCCTAGACCTTGGGATTAAAAAAGGCCCCTTTTCATGATTAAAACTTACAGTAAAACACTGGACAATACAGTCAGCCCTCTTGCACTTCATGCCCCACATATTGCAGCTTCAGATCTTAGCAGCATGACTTTTTAGTGATGAAGGAGACCCCTCTTTGCAACTGTGCATGTGTGACCTGCTGCCTGGAGCCGCCACCATGCTGTTATGAAACTGTGTCCCTGGCCGAGCCGAAAAGGGGTTTTTCCCAGCGTGAGGTGGCTGCGGGCACTGGCACCGCAACACAGTGCCAAAACAGCACCAGGGCCACGTGAGGGTGCGGGGCAAATTTGCATATTAATAATCTGCCATTCAACGCAGAAGTAGGTCTTCCTGGAACCTGATTAAGACCACGGGTCCACGATATAGGAGACCCGACTATATCAGCAGGAATCACAACTGGGGCTACAGTTGTTGGTCACTACAGAGAACCCTCCATTAACAAGAACAAAGATAAGCTGGAGAATAATTAACACAAAAGGGCAGGTTTCAGAAACACATCAGCATTTGAGAACACCAGCCAATATTCTTGCAAACCTGAGGAATAAGTGATACCATTTGCATCTGTATGAAAATGATGAACCGAACATTAGCCTCAGTTCTGTTACATGTTTTGCTACTCTTAGAAAAAAGGAGAGGTCAGAATAAGACCTAACATTTGTATATATCAAGGAATGATCAAGGGAAATGTCTAAAAAAAAGCTTTTCAAAGAAATGAAGATTTGAAATATTTTTTGAATTCAGTTTTGTAATTACATACAATTCTTCTGCTGCTTTTAACAGTCTCCAATACTCACAGTGCTGTGGGCCTAGGTTATCAGTGAATATATACAGGCTGGAAGACATGGCCATTTCTTGCCCTTTAAGCACCTGAAACTTCAACCAATGATACCTAACTGCTTAAAAATTTCAGTCTGGGCATGAAAATCTGCATGTCTGTAGGTTTAGTGCCATCCTATGATAACACAATGTCCTGGTCAGGACTTTAATGCATTAATGCTGGATTGCTTTGCTTCTGCCATTCTGTATGACAGACAAGAGAAGGTGGGCTGAAACTTCTCTTTGACCATTGAAATTGCACCACTACATTTAAAAGCCAAAGTTGAGGCTATCTTTACCCTATAAAGAAAAGGAAAATGTGTTCCTCAGAAGTCTGATATGACACAATACAGCAAAATAGTTTTTCTCTGGTGTTTTTTCAATCAAGTGTCTTGGAGGATTATTGAATACATGTGTTTGATCACATGGAGACTACTGCTCTTTCTGAGTAATTGCCTGTTTATCAATGGGGTTTGTGAAAAACAATTAACATATCCTGTCCATGCTGAGCAATGACAACTAAATAAAATCGATTTTTCACTCCACTGTGATCATAATAACCTAAAAATTGAACAATTCCCTCCTGCCTTCCTCCCCCGTATTCTCGAACTCCACTAGAAAGAGTTGTAGTTCATGGTATGGCTCACTACAGCAAAAGCACAGCTAGAAGTAAACCGGAAGATTTTTTTGTGAAGGTCTGCTACCTTCAAAAATTAAACTCTTATATTTATTTACACACGTATAGCACTCTGCTATTGAAGGCAAAATAAATTAAAAAATAAGATATTGTGTAACAGTATCCTTAAAAATTAGCACTTTCTGTTTTCAAGGAAATTAATATGCCACCAAAAAATACATGACTGATATGCCACACCACAGTAGAAAAGGCAACATAGCAAAGGACTTGAAACTGAGCATTGAATGATGAGACAGGGTATCAAGCTGTAGTTGCCACAGTGGAAGCTAGGACAAAATCTAGTTGCAGTGATAGATGACCACAATTCAATGACAGATTGAAAAGTAACCCTGACACTTTCATCCTTTGATTGCCTTCATCAACATTACATCTAGTCAATTCTTCACACCCATTATTTCCACGTATCTGTAGATTTATCACTCATTTTTGAAAGGTAGTACGTAGTAGAAGTAATTAACTAAATTAATCTTCAGGATCTTCAGCATTGTTGCTGCATTATTGCCATGTTTTAATCGAATTCCTCTGAAGTGATCTGCCATTAAGTATAGATTCATCATAACATTTTATTTCAGGTTTGCCTTGGTTTTATCACGACTGGCATCACAATAACATCAAAAAGAGACATAGGATTCAATAATGACACACATAGTAGAGTGCAGACCACATTCAATATTGCTCTGTGAATGTTACAATCCAACAGCATATAGTGCTGTAAAGAATTTTAGAACTCATTCCTACATTTTGCAGTATCAAGCTTAGCTACATTCAAGCTCAGAAGAACCAGCTGATCGTGTGTCAGAAGACAGCAAGCTATGTTTGCATTTAGCTTAATACAGCAGCATTTTCCAGGAGAGAAAGGGATCTGGTTTTCCCACAACAGTGTGGTTTTTTGGGTTTTTTTGGTAGACTGTACATCTTAAGAAAAGGGTTATAAAAATAACAATGAGGAAAATGCAGCCTCCTGCTTTATAGCACAAAAGATATGAATAATCAAAAAATCAAGAAAACCCAAAATATTTCATACGGAAATCTTATGAGATTTGGTCACTTGCTCGAGCTACTAACAAAAATCAGTCAGGGACATTTAGAGCAAAGTAATAACAAACAACTATGAGTTCTGTCTTAAAGACAGGTGTTCAGGGAGCACCAGCAGTGAGACCAGCAGTACATAATGAGTATATGTACTCACAGCTGAGTTGAGTAATTCTTTTTTCAGTTAAACCATTTTACACATATAGAACCCTTTGTGCCAGTAGGTTACTAAATGAGACTATATATGTTTCTCTGTGAGTATATTAGAGAAATATAAGCTAAGAGTATAAATGAGATCCTTACAGATGTGACTAATGAAAGAAAAAGATAACACTGTGTTAAGGCTAGATTACTTCTTGAGGAAGACTAAGCACAAGGGATCTACTGCAGAGGTTGAAAGTTTTTCTTTATAATGTAAAGACCATAAAATCATAGAATACCAGGCTGGATGATACACCACCTTCCAAATCATTTATGACAATATTAAACAGATATTTATAAAACAGATAAAGAACATTTCACTAGTGGACAACAAGATTACTTTATTTTAACTTCTGTCTTTCCTTTCCAAATTACAGCACCATCATCTAATTCAAAAGGCATCCAACACCACGTAAACGCCTATGCCGGGAAAGACGTACAATATCAGTCCTGATTCAGTCAGGTTAATAATATATGAGCATGTGACTGAAGTGGGTCTACTGGAAAGATAAGCTGATCAACTATCTTAAATGCATTTGCTAATTCACTGCCCATCTTCTCAGCAATTTTTTCCCCTGTCCATTTAAGGGGGATGGTTTATAAAAATAATTGTAAGCAGATAATCAGCGTCTTTAAAATATCTAACCTATTCCCAAGCTAGCTCAACCATTTTTCTGGGGGAAAAAAAAATGGAAGAAATGCCAAAGAAAACACCATTTTTGATTAAAAGGAAATTAAATGTTTCTTCCTTTAAAATTATTTCTCTTAATCACCTCTTGTTCATCACACAAACACACAGGTACTGCTAACTACTTCTCTATAAATTCCATAAGCCCTTACTGCCCAAGGACAACCTGCTTTCTCTGTCACACAAGCTAAAGGTGCAGTCCAGCCTACCTCACCTAGGCAATTAATTTGCACCTACATTTTCCATGCCTAACAAAGGTTGCTGATGGGATTCCAGTATTTTGTTTTAATGAAGAGAGGTAAATACTCTAGAAATCCTCCACATATAGACTGTGACGTATCTAAACTGAGGAGAACAACATCTCCTCCCCATTTAAGTGCATGTTAACTGGCCAGTGTAGCTCTCCTAGGTGCCACCTCAAGCTCCTTCCCTTCATCAGTAGTTGTGACTCACCTGTCATAGCTTTCTGATCAGTGATGCATCATTTGAAGAGTGTGAAGTTGCTGTTAATGGTCATGAAGCCAAGCAAGACCAAGAGACAGAGCTCATCCTCTAGAAACAAGTGTGCAGCAGCAATTTCCCAACATGCAGAGATATTCTGCCCACCCGTTTTCTCAAAGAGAAAAAAAAAAAAAGCTCTGACAGCAGGGCAGAATCATGAGGTCATGCAGGTTGCATTCACTTTACTTGTTGCCAGAAGGGTAACAGATGGGCATTTGGCCTAAGCCATGCTCACTGTAGAGAAAATGGAAGAAAATAAGCTCTCTTCAATGAGCTATATTCTAATAGAGATACTGCCAGTCACATCAGACCTATCATCCTCTGGAGAGTCACAGCTCTCCCACTAGAAATGATGGCTACATAACCCTACATGGATGCAAAGAACTGCACTTTTTTTGACAGATCTAACCAATCAAATAAAGTGAGCCAAAGAGTTTTCTTGTCTGAGGGTTGAGTTGACCTTACCAAAAGTACCAGAACTCTTAAATTTAGTGGACCCATAGTTTATGGGCTCAAAACCAAAACTGAGGGTCGTATGTATTGTCCTGTAGGTCCTGTAAACATCTTCCTATGTAAAGATCCAATTGGTTTGTGAGACATTTTTGTTATCCAAATAGAAACCCATTTTACATGATTGGAAAATGCTTAGAAAAGCCAAGTTTTAGGTAAATAGCCTCGGAGGTCAGACGCTAAAGCAAATCACTGCTGATGCAAAGAAACACAGACGTGTCATTGTATTATATTACGAAAAAAAGGCCTAAGTTAATCTTCTGTATATTTAACAAATGACAAAACTTACTGCATTACTTAGTGATTTTGAGAATTCAAACACACTTTTCTATTTTCTATTATTTTAAACTTCAAATTTTAAGTGCATTCTAAAAGGCACATTAGCATTGGAAACCACCAAGAAAAATGGTCATTGCTCACAAAATAACATCTGATTAAGTTGGAAAATGGTTTCTCTCAGTTTATAGTTTAGCCTTCTAAGTCTGGAAGATTCAATTTCTTACACTTCCAGACTTATTTCTCCACTGAAAAATGTGAGAGGACCTCAACTTCCTCGCATAGCCAAGTTCAACTCCTGAAAGGGGAAGCCCTCGGCTTTTTGATTCTGCTTCAGCAAAGTCCCAGTGAGTGAAGGTCCTGCCCAGCCAAGCTCATGTGGCACGTGAGTCGGATTTCTGCTCAACATCTGACATTATAACTAAACAATGAGCTCACATGCTAAATCTATGAAAGATAAGTAACCATCTGAATGGGAATCCTTAAAATATCCCTCATGTGAACAGGATATAATCATGGGAATTAAGCTTTTCAAGTAACTTCAGGGATAACAGGATAGCAGAGGAAGACAGTGGGACTATCTAAATCTCAATTAAAAGAGCAAGAGATGAACTATTTTTCAGTCACATGGATTTGAGCTTACTTTTAAAGGTTATCTTCTCTGTCCTATAAATATTTTGATTCAGAACTCACACAAAGTCTACCTATGAAACACTCTCCAGTTGAAACTATGTACTGAATTGACATGCAATGCAACAACCTGCTGGGCAATCTTACTTACTGCTTCTAAAGCTCAACTGCGCGCCAGTTCAAGGCTGTCTTCCACTTATCTTCGAAAAGTGAAGAAGGAATAACAGGTGGAATTCATCCCAACATTAACTGACGACTAAGCATCCATCTTAAGGCAGTCAACTCCTCTCATTGTCTTCTCCATCCCATTATCCTGTTAGTAACTCCAGATAGGCACTTCTGGAGGGCCAGTCATCCTTACTGTCTTAAGTATCTGTTTTAGAACAAAACCACTGCCCTCTCTCTGTTAAAGAGCACTCTGATGATAGCTCTGGCTGGATGCTGGCTATACACTGGGTAACCTACTTTAAGGTTGTGAAAGAAGTCATATTCAAGGACCTAACTCCCACTGGTATACGGATCCTGTACAGAACTCTGTATTGACATAACTTCACAGCTTCCAGAAATTCTATTAGCTGCACCAGAGGTACCTCTGGTATCTCTGCAGAGTACTGTATTGTGCCACAGAGACATACCCATGAACTAATGAAAATTCAACATTCATATTAGTATAAAGAAAAAAGTCATTAACTGCTATTGAACTGTCAATTATCCAGTGTAACTGCAGGCCTCCCAGCACAGCTGTTCTACCTTCCCTCTCTGCTGTGTGCAATATTACATTCATATTGCAGGTTACATTATCACAGCAACCTGTAACCAGCTCATAAGTGCTGAGAGAACAAATTATTTTTCCAAAATTATTGGTTCAAATCTGTAATAGTGAATAATGAATTACACATGCCCAGACTTGGGGATTTTTTTCCTTCCAATATCTGTAGTTATGAGGAACTGTGACATTCAATTACAAATATTAAATGAACTGTCGCTTTGAAATGATTCTTCTTCCAGCTATTTTTTATGACTTTGTGTCACAGGGGAAAAAAAAAGAAAGTTTGTCCTGGATAAGCTAAAACCCCTAATGATACCTAAATACTACTCAGCCTCTTCCACTGAAAATTTTTATTATCCTTCAGTATTGATAGATTGCACTTGATACTACCCAGGTTTTGATACTACCCACTCTTTATAAAATCCTATCTTCATTAAAAGGAAAACTCTGAGGAAAAGTGTATTGTTACTAAATCACCTGAATGCTCTAGTGACACCTAAACAAAGAATACTCTCTTTGAGAGTCTTGAGACTCAATAAGTCTCAAGTCATAAATCATTTGGAGTTGCAAAAGTACACTAGACAAGCTCTAACAAGTGTTTCTTCCCTAAGCATCCACTGCCAGCCAGTATCAGAGTCAGGACATTTGGCCCTGCAGACTTTTAGTCAGAGGGATCATTGAAAATTCTGTGTTTGTATGTTATCTTCTGCAAAATAAGACACTGCCTGCTGGGCCTTTATCAAATTGCTTAACTTTCTGTATGACTACAGACATTAAATTATCTGAAAAAGAATTCAGCGCATGAATAAAAACCTTATAAATACCACTCTTTCATTTCTCTCTTTTATTCTGTCTTCAAGGGAATGGAAAAAATTGTTGGGCATAGAGTAGATATAAATCCATAAAGTTTCTGTGAATTTTCCACTCCTGTTAACTCAAATTAGTGTGCTTCTTCATTACCTGGGCATGATGAAAGTCTTTCAACAGAAGTAAAAATCTACTCATGGTTACATGCACAGAAGTCCCAACCCTGCACTTTTCAACTCTTTTTTTAATGACCAGTATATTTGAAAGGACATACATGTGACATTGATTCCAGTCAATGCCGCAGGTACCAAGAACACAATGAGGATTCATACACAATGTTGGTAATTAATGACATCTCAGATGGCAAGGCATATACTTATGACACCGGCATTTATTACAAATGACCCATAGGAAACTTCTCATCTTCTATGGAGTCAGCAAGATACCAGGAGGGGCATCTGAAATCAAATCAAGGCACACTTGTGAGTGCTGACAAAAATAATAATTAAATCAGTGCAGAGAATCACCAAAACAGAGTGCTGGAGAAGATCTCAAATCATCAGCTAGCCCAGCCTCTCCAAAGGCAAGAGCAACATCATCGGGAGAGTTATTTACTGAATCTCTTCTTAAAAACCTGCAATAAAGGAGATGCTACCAAAAATGTGGCTAGATGAAAACCAATCTGAAATCAATTCATTAATTTCTTCATGTCTTACTTCAATTGGTTCTAAAGAGCAGCATCCTTCCCTCACCACCAGCATCCTACATACTGGGAAATGTATGTCCTCTCTCCATCCTGTTTTTCAGTGCTAAACAAACCCATTTACTTCAACATCATTACACAATTAATTGTAATTAATTTAAATAGGAACATTTTTCCCCCTTCTTTACATCCCGTTTTTTCCTGTCTCCCTGAAAGCCGGAGCAGAAACGCTGGATGCAGCATTCTTGCACAGGCTTAAATAATGACAGAGAAAACACCGTGTCTTGTGAATGACACTTCTATTTATGTACCCCAGAGTAAGATGCATCTTTGTTAAATTAGAATACACTTGTGACTTTTTCACTTGCTTTACAATATGATCCAGTAAAACCTCTAAGTCCTTTTCTTAGTGTTCTGCTGCTCAGCAACTCTTTATCATTTTAAATACTGGATTCTTTCTTCCTTATAAAATACAGTACTTTGTGCTTGCTCCTTCTTTATTTATGGCCATTCCTCTAATTTGTAAACATAATTTTGAATCCCTTTTTGTCCTCTGGAATGTTTGCAATTATTTGAGATTGATGTCACCACAGATTGTATCTATTTCATCATCCAGGTCTCGATGATTCAACATTGGCAGCTGGAGTTGGCTTTTAAATAGACTATTGCCACCTCTCACCAACATTAACTACCTCCCTGTTTCTGCATAAGCAGGTGTTCCTTCCACCTCAGAGTAGCTGCTTTCCACTGCAGATAAGCAGAAGTCTGTCATCTATTCCCTTGGCCAAATAGGAGTCATTCTTTTATCATACTGTCTGCTACAAGCATCTCTGTCAAAAGGAACTATGAAACATGACAGGAACGGAGAGAGACAGGGAGGCAGGCCCGGAGAGTTCATGGGAACTGTCCTGAGGAACAAAACCAGATGGGGACAAGGCCGAGGATGGATGGTCTTATGACCAGATGGAAACTAGAGAGCAAGTAGCCTGCTAAGATAGGCTGTACTCAAGGATCAGTGTCCATTGCTGCCATCTCCTAGCAGATGCAAGCTCCTTAGCCTTCTAGAGAGGCAGTTGGAATCCAAACAAGGCACCTAAAATACCTAAGAAGCACTATTAAAGTGTCTTCTTTATTTCAAGTTCAGTAGCTCCCACCTGTATTGACAAGAATAAGACTCAGCTGATTCAATTTCGGGAGATGGTGTCATGTCTAACACATGGACACATTGACATGGCAGAGGATTTCACAGTATCAGAGTAACACAGTGTTGATAAGGTTGGAAAAGACCTTGAAGATCATCAAGTCCAACCTATAATCCAACTAAAACCTAACATCTATAACATTTATATCACAACCCTCAACACCTCATCCAGTCTACCCTTAAACACCTCCAGGAAGGGCGATTCAACCACGTCCATGGGCAACCCATTCCAGTCTTGCAAGAGATCTGCATCAACCTGGACTGCAAACCAGAGGGCAAGTATGATACCGTGAAACCAAAATGACAGTAGGTATCTTTGTCCAAGTATCCACATTTGGTTCCAAATCTCCATTAACTGCAGTTGTAGAGTTTAGCAATTCACCTCTCACTAAGAGATTTAGTTGTATACATGTCAATTTACATAAACCAAATCCAGTTAAATTTTTAGACATCTAAGGTAAGATGTGACAGAGTTCATCAACAGAAGCATGATGGCTCTGCACACTCAGTACTTCAGGCAAAGTATGAATCAATTCACCTAAAAATAATTGAGTATCACTATTTAAGGAAAAACACATTATCTAGTCTCAGTGAGCAGTAACTTCAGTCAACCTTAGAGCAGCAACTAAAACAGTTTGTCAGAATGATATCAAAATTTGTTTGAAAATCAGCAAGCACCAAATGAAGTCCATGTGCATACTTGCAGTTTTATAAAGGCACATACAAAAAAATAAAAAATTATGTTAGCATTGAACAGATTACATCTTTTTTGGAGTGTTAGCGTAGAATAGACTACATTTTTTTCAGAAACAACAACTCGTTAAGTTTTATGGTCCGACTTTATGTCAAAGGAATTTTCTGAGTGCAGTATTCCCCAAACAAGAGGACGATGATACAGTAAATGATGCCTCCTGGGTATTGCTGGTTTAATTTTATCAAAATTAGAGTCCTTAAGAAACTCAGATGAACAGCTCTGAAGTTCCCTCTATATACAAAGATAATGCAGACAGCACCCCAGAGAGCAGTAGCATGGGTTTCCTTTCTTACAGATAATACAAGCCTCTAGGCTTCCCCTAGGGAGGAAGGATCCTTTTTGCACCGATCACCTTGTTTTCTCCATCCACTTTACGGCATTATTTCCCATAAACTATAACACATATTCTAAAATTACAGTAAAATGAAATCCCAGGACCTTAGTTTTCCAGCTATAAGGATGGGAGTTATTTGGATATTCAATGCATTGATTATTTAACTTTCAAAGATATGGAAGTATTTGGGTACTTGAAAATTGTATGCCTAGAACTAATGCATTTGATCCACAGACCATATGTTGAACAAGAATCAGACTATAAAAAAATCACAAATTGTGGACACTGTATGATTAAAAATGGGCTGACAGATTAGTAAAAAGCATGAGAATAATTTTTTTCAATTCATATCACCCAAGCAAAACATCTAAAAACACAAAAACAACACAATCAACAAATCATGAAAAATCATAAGTTACACAGCTAAATTATTGAAATCTGACAACAGTATCTTCTCAGTATTACATCTGTTGTTGATTAGTATTTTGTCTGGAGATGTATATTACTGTACTATTTACAGCTGTTTTAAATGCAATTATTGGAGGTGGGCACAAAAAGTAGGGAGGTGCTTAAGTATCCAAATACAGGTATAATTTGTAAAATAAGCAAATAATCATGGGAAAGCATGCAAAAAGAAAAAAACACGGTAAAGCACACACTGAGATATACATATATATATATGTGCAGGTCATTATCAGACTGCAGCCCTTTCTTGAGCAATGCACTTCTTACACACAACTTCATTAATTTCCTCCTGCTACCATATATATAACTCAAAACATAAACATCAAAGCAAAATATTTTTATGTGATTTATAGATACACATTTAGTATTTCCAGTATGATGTAAATAACATAGCAGAGTAATGATTTCAGTAATGCTCCTCAATATTTTCAAGGTGTTATGAGATCAAACAGAAACTGCTTATTTACAATTCTTCAGGAAGACAATTTGATGCTCAGCAAGCCTGATGCTTGCATTTGTCATGCTGATCCAGCTTATAATTTCAGCATCAAAAATAAGAAAAATGTTAACCATTCCATGTAATCCAAGGAAGATGCTCACAGCTATTCAATAAGTCTATTCAAAAATATAGCTACAGGTAGCCTGGATATACAGGGCAAATGATTTTTAATGATTTTCAACAGAAAGTTTAAAACTACACAAATAAATTTTTTAAATGCTGGAAAGCCGAAAGAATAACTAGTTACTGAAGCTTCACAGAGGAATATATTATATATAAACCTATAGATATATAACCTTTGATTAAGAACAAAAAAGAGTAGGATACAAGCTGTAATTCCCCTTACAAAGAATTGTCATCATATCACTGAGAGCTACATTACAGACTGCCTAGAAGGCAGCATAGTAAAACTTGCTGTAATAACATTTTATTTATGTCCATAAAATTGAATAATGTTAAATTTCTGGTTATTTTACTTTTAATACAGAGATGAATTTTAACAAGCTAATTTATGAAAGGTTACAGCATGTCTAGATTTAAAACAAAGGAATTCATGTCTATACTACCACAGTTCACACAGAGAAATTCTTCTAAGACATTTCAATAGTTGATGATGCTAAAGGTCAATGCTCACAATGCTTGGAATTAAATTAAAGAATATGTCAAAGATTAAAAGTTTAGTTGGCAACCAGGATGAAGTTCAACAGCTATGCTTCAGGTTTTCAAACCATGACTTTTTCCCTCCCTCCAAATTACTACTCATAAACTTGAGTCATCTTGAAAAGCTCCTTCACACAGAATCACACAGAAAATTATGAGTTGGAAGGGACCCACAAGGATCATCTAGTCCAACTCACCATCTAATACCCATACAGCGACCGAGAGCACATCCCAGAGCGTAACACCAACCTAGATGCTTCACAGTCTAGCAGGCCACTCCGAGCCGGAAGGGGCCCAGGGTCATCCATCCCTACACCCCCCAGCTAGACCATGTCACTAAGCTCCTCGTCCAGTCTTCTCTTAAACACTTCCAGGGATGGCGACTCCACCACCTCCCTGGGCAGCCCATTCCAATATGCAATTACTCTCTCTGTGAAAAACCGCTTCCTAACGTTAAGATTAAACCTCCCCTGGCATAGCTTGAGGCTGTGCCCTCTCGTTCTGGTGTCGTCAGCCTGGAAGAAGAGGTCCACACCCATCTTCTGTTCACTCTTATTCCCTTTTCAAGAATCTTTGCAGACCAGTAAAAAGTAACTCAAAATAAGTGAAAGTCATCAAATCAGGCAATACTTGAATATAGCTCTGCTTAGTCAAAGACGACTTCTTCCACAGGGAGATGAAACAAGCTCAGCTGAACTCTGGTTGTAATAATGTTATAATAAGGTTGTAATAAGGTGTTCACCAACCAGAAACCCCTCCTGCTCATTTCTCCTAAAGTAAACTAGTAGAATCTTTTTAACTCCCTTCAGAAACACGTTGTTTCTGTTGCAAGATCTGCATTGGTATTTTTCAGACCTTGCACTGCCCCATGAGAGGGCACTTCTCTATAGCTGCTCTGGCAACTAATGGGCAACAGCAGCCACTGACTTGTGGGACAGCTAGAAACTCAATCAATTGCTACACTGGCTACTGTCCAGGAGAAACGGACAGCACCCATCCTCTTGATGAGTTCACATATCATTCAAGATCTAATTGAATCAGTCTAGCATAGCAAACAGTGTAATTACTTACTTTTCCTTATATCCCTGCTACAGTGGGTTGGACGAGTTGTTACTAAAACATAAAAGCCTTACCTGCAGCTGGGAAAAAAAGAAAAAGCACAAAAAGGAGCACACATTCCCTCACTTTCTTTCCAATCTCAGTATGCCTTTCTCTGATATTTATTGCCTGTGTGGCACTTCACATACACAAAGTGTTATATGTTAACTTAATGCATCATGTAATGCTTCCCTAATTCTGGAGCACAGCCAAAGGTGGGAAAGGTGGCAGTGGGCATAGTGAAGTCAGACTTTTCAATTACTCTTCAATGAGAAGCTGAGAAGCAAACAGCAGACAGGTACAGAAAAGCTTGTCGAATATGCACGGTGTCTCTGCAGTTGCCTGAATCTGCAGGAAGCCTAAGACAAACTCTTGTAACTAAGAACTATCTCATTTTTCAATCCTGAATGAGTAGAAAGGCTGGCATGGATGGTACCTACTTTTTTAACTGAAAACAGGTAATTACCCCTCTGTTAAAAATAAAATAACCAAAAGATGAAAAGTACAGGAGAAGTTTCTTAGAATTTCAGGCAGAGAGGTTGAAAGGAGCGGGATTAATGAAAATACACAAATCATGTGTAAAGCCAAGCTATGCCAGCTTGTAACATCGTAACAGTGCATTGAAGTTAGTGTCATATTTACTACAAGAGAGCCCAGCCCCCAAACGTGTAATTATTATTTTTAATGCCATAAATGTAACTACAGCATTGCAGAGTGGGCTGGTCTTGCTACATCAGGTTTGCAAAAGGAAGAAAACAAGGAATAAACTGACTTAGAGAGGAGTAATTTGCCCAGGAAGATGCAAAATCCACCTCAGATTTAGCATTAGGACAAGAAACAGAAATCGTAGCTTCTAACTCGGAATCACCAAACTACACAGACGCGCGGACCAAACCGTAGAATCGCACTAAACACCCTCCTGTCGGTGAGCCCGACAGCCCCGCACAGCAACCACTTACCCAGGCAAGACTGCAATTCTTCTCAAGTCCATACACAACCGCGCCGGCTCTGGGTGCGCAACGACCCCTAAAGCACTCGCACATGTCAGAGTTTACCCACCGACAAGCTGTGCTGTTGCTTTCCCCTGAACCCCTCAAGAAGCGGGGAGATGCCGACAAGCCGCGGCCCTCCACCACCGGCCCCGGGAACGCCGCGCATCCCAGCGGCTGCGAGGCCACAGCAGGTGCCGGCGGCCCGGCGGACCTTGGAGAGCTCCGGCCGCCCAGGGGGTTGGGCAGCGGGGGAGGAGGAGGAGGAGGAGGGTTGAGGGAAACCGGCGGTCCGGCACACTCGCGGATGCGGCCGCCGGCAGCGAGAGGGGAAAAGGGGGAAAGCGCGTCTCCAGGGAAATAAAGTTTTCAAGGGAAGAGGGCAGCACTTGCCACCCCGTGCAGCCCCGCCGCTGCCCACAGAGGCAGCAGCGACTTCGTGCGAAGGGAGGGACGCGGAACGGGGGGCCGCGATCGGCCGTGTGACAGCCCCGGCGCCCGCCGGGCTCCCCCTTACTCACCATGTTGACTTCGGAAACCATGTCGATGCTGGCGATGTCGATGTTCATCCCCACGCAGACGGGCGGACCTGCGAGCAGACCAGACCTTTACCCAGTTGCGAGAGGCGCCGCGGCAGTGGGGATCGGGAGCCGGCCCCACCGTGCTGGAGCAGCAGCAGCGCTGGGGACAGTGGAGGGGTCTCCGGGCGGCAAGCCCGGGCAGGGCGACTCACCTCCGAAATCCGGCCGGAGGCGGATGTCGTAGCCCTTCAACAATTTATCCACAGTTTCTTTCACGAAGGACATGTTGCCGGGATCGTTCACACTGTGGGGAGAGAGAGACGGGGGTGTCGGGCGGGAGAGGCAAAGGATGGGGTGCGGGAAACCAGAGGCGACGGCGGGAGCGGGGCGGGGGGCGGAAGGCAGGGGGAGAGCATCAGCTTGCTCCCCTGGAGAAACGCATCCCGCACCGCCGCCGGGGCACGCTAGCTCCTACCTCTGGGCGCAGCAGACCACGGCCACCAGGACGGGAGCGGAGAATATCCCGAAGATCCTGCCTCCCCCAAAGCCCCACATCCCTCCGCTCCGCGCTCTCCCCGCGCAGCAGCAGCAGCAGCAGCCGCCGCGATCCGGCTGCCCCGGTTGCCACTGAGGAAGAGGCGGAGGCGACAGTCCCTGTTCTCCCCCT
>WEKX01014344.1:116627-156083 GCA_013390025.1 Pitta sordida
CGGGGTCAGCAGCGAGGGGCGGTGGCTCCCCGGGAACCGCCTCGGGACACGCCCGCCCCGCCGCCACGGCACTGGCCCCGCGGCAATCGCCCGGAGACGAGGGTTCCCGTTGCAGCCTCCGAGGGAGTCTCCCTGCAGCCGGTTTCATCTCTCTGATGGGAATCCCCAGGGTGGGAGCGGGACTGCGTGGCCAGGGCAGCCCACCGAGTTCCTTCTGGAGCCGTGTGAGAGGAGGACGCCGCGCCCCTTGGCCTGCTGTTGTGTTCTGGGAGACTGTGCCCACCTGCCCCTTGGCGCATCCTGGGAGCGGTGCCCGGGAGAGGGAGCCGGCCCAGGAGCCCTGCTGTGACCTGCAAGGACCACAAGCCGCGGCCACGGCCAGAGGTGCGGTGTGCATGTACGGGCTCCCCGACGCCGTGCCTGCGAGGGTGCCAACAGCACTGACCGAGACGAACAGGTTTTTGCCAGGCAGAAACACCGCTGGCTTCAAAGCTAGTATAACTGGGCTTGTCACACGGGATGGTAGTGAGGGGAAACTGCACTGGTTCCAAAGAGGGTGAGAGCCGTAACCCGTGAGCTTCTGTGTCCTTAACTTTGTGTAAAACATTAGATGGGGTGAAGACAGCACAGTTGTTACTATTTTTAACTTTCTTCGGGGTTAATTAGTCCTTTCAGCAGGACTAATTGGCGTGGAAACAGAAGAATACTGGTTTAGCTGTATTACCTTTGGTTCTGGAGGCAGCTACTCAATGCCAGAGCTTTTCACCATGCTCTACAAACATATATACATGTCCTTGGCCAGCTCCTGGGCCCGGTTCTATGTATGCATTGCAGTCAGTGGCCACTGGTCCATGATAGAGCACAACATTTCACTAGGGAGAAAAGCTATGTCTTTTTTCGCACTTTTTCTCTTACCACCTGTTTTTCCTTCTATATTTCCTTCCCTTCAATAAGCTGTTACAAAAAGACAGACACTTGGGGAATGCTGTGGTGTTATGTACAGGTGAGAAAGTATGGATGACTTTTTATCTGCCCTCAACAAAATCTTGAAAAGACAGATAAGTGCAATCCATAGTGGATGTCCTGACTTTGTTGCTGTTGCAGTTAATAATAAAGCTCCCAATAAAAGAAGGAGCAGACTCAGGTTTAAAAACAATATTAAACTATACTGGCAATGTAGGACAATGTAGACAATCTGAGCATTGTCAAATCTTGTGATTTCATGTTAATATTTGAATTTTTCATCAGTGCCATAATTACTATGATTATAAAGTAAATTAAAATCTTAGCCTTCATTTTAAAACCTCATTAGACTTATGATGAAAGCTTCAGGATTGTGGCACTAAGCATACATGACAAAGGCTCAAAAATTAAATACAGTATCAATAAATAATTTTTTTCCAAGGCCCTGGATTCTGATTTTTTTTAATGCTACAGATACGAATTTTGAAGACCATCTCTTTCAAAGACTTCAGAGAAAGTGAATCTAGGGAAGAGTACTAATTCAAAAAAAAGTATTAACGACAAAGAAAATATTCCTGATGAAGAGTTAAATATGGCTTAGAAGCACATTTGAGCACTAATTTTTCTTCACTAGATTGTTGATTTTATTTCAGAAATTTAAGAAGTTAGAGGACACTATATCTGATTAACATGCTATACTGGTACTTTGGAAACACATCTAAGATAGGAATGAATCAGCAGTGTTGTAGAGTCTGTCATATTGCATCACACTTCATCTAAGTATTTGTCTTTTTGATCTTACAGAGCAACCATTTCCATTTACTTGTGAACATTTTAAAGATAATCCAGGTTGGAGCTGATGGAACAAGGAAGTTTATAGTGGCTTATGGTGCATTTGTTTCTCAGGACTCTGGATTCACTTAGGCTAACAGTAACTAAAGCACATGAAAAATTATAAACAATCAATGAAATTCACTAATGGTAAAGATGATTCTCTGTGACATGGCATTTGCAGTGAAAGTAGCACTGTTAGTTTTGTCTGCAGGAAAGACTCAGAACAAAGCTTCTCTGGCAATGGTCTGGAGGTAAGACCCAGCGAAGGCCTGTATAATACAGGGTATTTAAGGAAACAGTGGAAGCCAAGACTTCTGGGAAGATTTTTACATGGCAAATAAGAAAAAAATGGGCACAGAAGTAGACTCCTTGTCCTACCCAGAATTCACTACCTTGACTTTGCTTCTAGAATTAGGCTCCTAAACATCTCCTTTCGAAAAGTAAGCAGGTTATTTCAAGGCATGGCGGGAGGGAGTAAAGTAAAACAAAACATCCAGTCTCAAGCTGTAGATTCTCCATCCAAGAAAATCCCGAAGATATATCTCCTGAGATCAGCCCAGACTGCAGGACCTTGGGGTAAACATTCATTGTTTGAACTGTTTCACTTTTCAGCAAACAGTTAAGTAGGGGAGAGGGAAGGAGTTAACGTAACTCTGTGGCCTGGTGGTTTGATGGTTATGTGGGAAGTACTGTTATTTCATAAATAATCCAGTGATCCGTGAATTAATTACTGGATAAAATAAATCAATGTTCAGGGTGTAAGAAAGAGAACCCAATTGTCTCCTCCTCCTTGGTACCTTCATGATTTCTTATTCTCACTATCACTCATTTTTCAATGTACAGTCTTTCTGTCCCAGTAAAATTATCTCTGTAAAATATGAGACTTGGAGCGTTGTAGTTCAGGAACTAAAATTCATCACCTTTGCTACTACTTTGGTGAATATTCCAGACTCTAGGCCATTGGACAGTTAAGATCTATGCCTCCATTGAAATTTTGTTCAATAAGTTAAGCACAGCTATGTTTTTTTTCTTCCTGAGCATTGCCAATATTGTAAAGGCCACTTCCAAAATGGATAAGTCTAAACTGCAAATGCAAGCATTATATGTGAATGAGCAAAAGGACTGTCCTTGGGCCAATGCAAATATATGTGGAGGAATACAACTGCCAAACCTACAAGTGAAAGAAGACCTTGCGATAAATTGGATTACCGTAGATTCATCAACTCTGCCTGGGTTATCAACACAGAGGGTGGTTTGCAGAGCAGAATTGCTGTTGCTAAAGACTTGATATCCATGCCATACACAGGGTTTTTTGGGAGGTGGTTTATCCCATTGAGAAGAGTTCTAATCTGGTCCACTAGACTAGATGCTCATTAGCAGTTGAAACATGTTCAGTGTGCTGCCAGGGCACATTTTTCAATGTAGTTTCATATGAAACAAATTGTGTTTATGTACTCTGAGACTGCTCTGAGATGTACCAAAGCACAGGAAGTAGAAACAATCAAATAGTCTACTTTGCAAGAACAGTCCTGATCTGCACTAAAATGCTATGTAGATGCTCCTATATCTCATTTCAGAAGGGGCTGGAACAGAGAACATTCAGTCTTTGTCAAAGGACAGAAATTGTGGAAGGCAGTGAGATTGGAATGAGAAGCCTCTCAAAATTTTGGAGTAAACTCCGGTTTTCTTCATAATTCTCAGTACTAATGGAGATACAGAAGAGGAGGCAATGATAGGAAGACTAGGGGAGAGGAGAGATTTGCTCACAACTGATGCATTTGCAGTACAACCACTATCACTCACTGGAATGTAAGAGAAAGAGTGGCCTGAGAATCAAGGAAGAAGTATTTGATCACACCATGCAATGCATCACTGAGCCCTTGTGCTGGAAAGTGGTTCTGAGAGTTCACCTGACAAAATGAACTTAACTCCACTTACAAGTTGAGGTCAGAATCACTTATCAAATGTTTTCTTCTTCATTTCCCTCTCAGTTTGTCTGTCATTTAACTGATTTTGACAAAGATCCAGTCTTTATCCTGAAGCAAACTGCAATCACACACGGTTCAGAGATACAAAAGGGAGAGAGACTGAAACTAAAAAAAAGGAGAAAGAATTGCTGCTACAGCTGAAGTGCTGTCTTCTGAGGAACACAGGACATTAATCTTACTAGGCTGAGACTCATGCTGCTGCTTACCTACTCTGCCTTGCAGCAATTTTAATAGCCTGATGGTTTAACCTGCTGAGAAGGTGTAATTAATAAAACTGTTCGGGAAAAAATCCACAAGAAAATTTTCAACTCTTTTTCTTCCTCCCCTGCCCCCCCCTCCCCAAGCCTGACTGGGATTGGACAGGAACATTCTGTGTTGGGTTAGGAATTAGTTGGATGGATGAGCTCAGAGAGTGTTGGCAAATGCTGCCACATCCAGCTGGCAGCCGGTCACTAGTGGAGTCCCACAGGGATAAGTGCATGGCCCAGCACAGTTTAATATCTTCATTGATGATATGGACGAGGGAATTGAGTCCACCATTAGCAAGTTTGCAAGTTAGCAAGTTGGGGGCAAATACTGAACTGCCAGAGAATAAAAGGGCCCTTCAGAGGGACCTGGATAGGCTAGAGAAATGGACATATTCTAATAATATGAGATTTAACAAGTCCAAGTGACGATTTCTTCACCTTGGGCACAACAATCCCAGGCATCGCTATCGACTAGGGGATGAGTGACTGGAGAGTGGTGAAATGGAGAGGGATTTGGGAGTAATGGTNATACTGTCCAACAAAATTTTAGCATTTGCGTCAGAAAACTCGACTTTCCTACTTTTTGTCCTATGGTATCCCAGCAGAAACAGTTTTAGAGTGACAGGAGGTTGCTGGGGTGCATTAGGGCTTAGGGAATGCTCTGCATTCTCAGTTTCATACATTGTATTGTGCCTGTTCAGATAATGAGCAATGGTTGTTGGACATACCACGTGAAGAAAACAAGCTTATGTTACTTTAATATATATATATTTATGTGAAACCATATGTAATATTTACTGGTATTGAGTAATACTCACCAGTTTATTCTGAGCCTGTACCCGACAATGAATTTGTACTCATTGTCCCCATTTCTGTCAGGAAGACTGCAAGTAACATTGCATAAATCCATTTGTTTTGGTTGCATAATTTGCTGGTTTACATTTAATTATACAGAAATATTAATGGTGTTATGTCAACAGTTCTGATGTAGTGGAGATCTGAGTGTTTCAGTGGGCCACATAAAGAATAAGTTATTAATCCATATGAGTAATGGGGAAAAAAATTACCTTTAATAAAAGGCCTGACCCAAATTGTTTTGAACTATTTAATGTTCAGATGGGTATTTTTCTTCATATTCAAGAAAATGGAACAAAAATTTGCATTATCTGAATGAATTTAAAAGATTATTCCTGCCACATTCTATTCCTTATGCGGCAAAACCTCTGGATTATGCACATAATGAGTCAGACACATCAAAATAAAAATCCATTGACACTTTGGCAGAGGAAGAAATAATCAAGGCTCTTTATAACTCACATTTTTTCATCATAAAGATTAATGATCATGTACTGAAATAACACAAATACATTAGAGAAGCCTGTGGTGCATTAGAAGTACTATCCTTTAAGTCTCTGGCCTGGTGAAATCAGAGTCTGTTTAGAAAAACAGAAAAGTAACTGACTTAAGGTTTGGTTTTTGTTTGGTTTTTTTTCTGTAACTGCAGTTGAGGAAGTGTTATTTCACAGAATCACACAGAATCTTTAACATAGGACTTCTTTGTTAAGAGTTTCTACTTGAGTGGTTTCATCTAAATCCCTTTGGCAGGAGTACATTATTCTTAACAAAACAGTGTGCAGCAGTTATCTTTTTTCTTTAGTTAAAACCAGAAGGACATAACCCATATAATTTTGTGTGCATATTTATCAGTATCTTTATAAATCTTATTTGGGATAAATATTGTTTATGCATTTTTTTTACTAAAGCAGCAAGAATTCCATGTCAAGATCCAAGCCTTATTTTGTGGGAGATTATACAGAGTGAAGAAGACAAGCATGAGTTGTTTGAATTGCTTACATTTAATATTATGTATGTTTAAAGGAAGATCAAGTAAGGGCCCTAACTGGTGCATCTGTGTTAGAGCTAGCTAAAACACCAAGGAGGTGTTGGTTCCTGACATTTTCATTCAAATGTCCCTTTGAATTTCAACAGTGGAAAAGTACAAAGAGTAAACACTGGGGGAGGTAGGGGGGGCGCGGGGGAAGGAAAGTGCAAACACTTCCACATAAAACAGGATAAGCAATCAGAAGTAAGTCAAGTGCTACTTTATTCTGTAAGATTAGGCAGAATTCTGTAAGTGAAAATCCAGGGTAAGAAAGAAAAAGCTATGAGTAGAATAAAGTGAAAGTCTGCTGTACCTATGTCTTGCTCTCATCCTTTGAGTATGCTTATGCCGAGGAGTGCCCTTAACAGGAAATGGTCCATGAAGGATGAGGGGAAAGGAAAGGCTTCAGGGTGTGGAGGTGTGTTTATATAGAGCCATCCATTGCCAAGACACAGCACTCTGCTGGTCTTTCTAAATGCATCCTCTTTTCCCAGGGCTGTGCCAGCTAGCCCTTCGTTCTCATTCCCCAAACACCGGCATCAGAAGCAGCCACAGTTAAACTCATAATACACAGATCAGGCTCATGAGCCATATTCCATCTGTGAAATAATATGTAAATTAAGCTGGTTGTATAACTACATTTCATTGTCATATGCATAGTACACAGAGGGGAAATCACTATATATAAAGCTGAATCATTATTAGGTAGATACAGAACTGTGTGTGATGGTTTCAAATATTTTTCATTTTGCCTTAATTTAGAGATTACTTTGTGACTCAAGGAAAAAAGTTGATTTTAAAATTTTAAATTATTAACATTCTATTAAAAATAATCACATTTTAAAAGTACTTTTGGTAACTCACCTTGTGTCATAAATTGCATATAGTTTTTTGTTTTCTTCAACTGCATTCCTAAAAAGAGAGAAAAAGAGATTATCATTTGCATGCCCTATTCCATTGCAAAAAACCAAAACGTCGTTTAGGGTCTTAAAGGTTTTCAAAGCATCATTGTCGATACTAGGGGCGGGAAAAAATAATCTATAAATTGACTTGTTCAACCTCTGACATGACAAGACTGCAATAATACCTTGGAAATTTTGTAAGGGGATTTTTAATTATAGATCCATTACCCTCTTGCTAAGAAATGAAAAAATATAAAAATAGTAACTGCTTTTGCGAAAAATACCATGAAACATGATGGTTTTGATAATTTTCAGCAAAGGTTTCTAATTGATCAAGATGAGTATTATCCCATTCAATTATTTAATTATTTTTTAAATAAACCAAACTAAAAGAAATACATTCAAGTCTAATGCAATGTATTCAATGTAAAGTGAAATAATTTATCTCTGATATTTTGAATACTTTTATGTAGGATTAAACACTGAGGTTCATATAAAAAAAGCATATTGAAAATTTGAAGCGGAAGTCTATATTTTTGAGTGTTTTCAACTGAAATCCATGTGATTTTGCAGAGTACATGTTGCATTTTTTAACTAGAAAAAAGAAATTCTTTTACTGAATTTTTTTGGTTGGTCTCTTTCTGAACATGTAGGAACACAGTACTCTTCTGAAATAGTGCTACTGATGTGAGGGAGAGCAAGAGATGTAAGAGATGTCTGAAATGTGTTAGCTTTGCTGGAATCAGCAATAAAATATAAGTTGTAGCTAAGTAGTTTCTGAGAAGGCGTGATGAATCTAAGGGACACTCCATAATAAGTATTGATTTGTATCTTGCAATCTGATTTATGTCTCTGTGTATTACTTTACCTGCCTGCTTAGAGAAGTTAAACAGAAGAAACTAAAAGTATGGGGTAAATGATCCTGAGCTTGGATGCATTAAGCTCCACTTATATAGGAAAGGTAGATCCTGGGTTGGTCCCTGCTCCTGCAATGGTTATGTGTTTTACATTAAATATGCACTGGCTAAAGGATATTAACAGCTGAGTGTTGTAAATGCCCAACTCCCTTGTGCATTGGGTAGAGAGTCTTGGATTTCCTTGAAATAGCCAACCATCTAAAATAAAACTGGTAAGGGTGGGCTGGGCTCAACTTAGATGCCACCATCTAGCACACTTAAGATGCCCTGAGTTACTTAAGGCACTGTATAGAATTGTCAGTTACACCACAGGACCTACACAAGACCTGCACTCTACTGAGAGTTAACTGGAACTCAAGGGAGATACCTTGGAGCATACCAATGGCTCAGGATGCTTGTGTATGGGAACTAGGCTAAACCTCTCATGTCACGTTCTACCCAAGAGAAACATCCCCAGCTTTCTTTACATAGGCTCCATTAACTGAGTTGACTAGACCTCTGTTGACATAATGGGAACACCCAGGTCTCGTGTAGACACCTACATCTAATCTTCAGATTACTCCTACTCCAAATTTTGCACTATCTTATGTTCTTTTGATTGTTCTAGGCATCAGGATTCACAAACCACATTGCTCTAGATTTAAAGATCATTGTGTGGCATGCCTGCAGCCACGTCTGGGCATGCTGTGCTGGAGTTTGATTGATACCCCTTCCGGCTCGGAGTGGCCTGCTAGACTGTGAGGGATCTAGGTTGGTGTTATGCTCTGGGATGTGCTCTCGGACTCTGTACGGGTGCTAGATGGTGAGTTGGACTAGATGATCCTTGTGGGTCCCTTCCAACTCATAATATTCTGTGATTCTGTGATATTCTCAAGTACAGTTTTATTTAGTGTCCACACTTCTTAGTTGTCTGGTCCTCTGTGACTCAGTATAGGCTTTAGGTCAGCAACAGAGAAAGAGGAAGTGAGGAAGGGAAGAGAAGGAGCATCTGAAGTCTCATCACTGTCCCAAATATATCCCTTGATTATAGTCAGGTATCTCATATTGGTAGAGTCACATGGTCCGTATTGAGATGGGAAGATGGCTGGGCTCCTTTCTGAAGTGAATATGGACCTTGCTGCAAGGTGCTGGAGCAACCACTCCACATTTGCAGAGGCTGGGTACAGAGAATCAGGGAGCATGCTCAGCCTTCATCTTCCTTCTTGGGAACAACTATGTTCCCAAGAACAGCCAGTGACACCTGGGAGATAGATACGGCTCACCCTGTAACCATGACAACTGGTGTGGGACTTTAAGCAAATTAGTTATGGGTGGAAGAGGGCACCACTTCTAAATTAACATGTAGAGTATACATGGAATAAGCATCTGGTTTCAATCTCCTTTCTTAGATATGTCCATACCCGTAAGATAAAAAGGAATTTGAATATACAAAGAGTCTCCTTTAATTAGTAGATTTATGAAAATTTTTGTAAGTGTGCAAAACATCATGTGTGGCCACCTTGTGTTTATAACTTTTGACATCCATCAGCAAAAATGCCAACGGCAGGATAGAATTAACTTAGCTTCCTTATTGCTGGAGAGATAATAACAGCGAAGGGAGAGCAGGAGAACCATTAGGCTAATGTAACAAGAAGGAATCAAATTTAATCTTTTACATCTTGTAATTTCACAATCAGCTTTTATTCAGATGATAATACACTCTGGTATTTCTTCTCTTACAAAAAAATTGTAGAGACATCTTAAAGTTGAAAGTCTCTTATTCATCAGAGTGGTAAAATCTTTTGGTTTCTGCATTGAAAAATGCCTTCTTGTGAATGAGGAGTAAATGGAGTTCATTTCTTATAGGAGTCTCCTACTGCGGCTGTCTGCCTGGCACCAATAGAAGACATGCTTCTGAAAGTCGTACAAAAGTAATTCCCCCGTTACAAAAGTGCCATATTAAAAGTAATTATATTAAAAGCACTTTGTTGTATATGAAAATCTTTATATAATTGATTATTCCCATTAAAATGCTTTGTATCCTTATCACAACTTTAATAAAAGAACAAAACTCCTTTGAATATTACACATACACTTGCCTAGAGCCACTATTAAGCAGAGAGGCTCTGTGTGCAGCCAGGCAGTTGTTGATGGTAAATCAAATGGAGGGCATATGGTTTCAGTGTTGCTGCTGGTGGAGTTTTTGTTGCTAGAAAGAGCAAATGTTTTGCATTTAGGATTATTAAAGTAACAAAAATAGTAGCTTATCTTTCCCCCTTTTTTCTCTCCCCACCTCTCTTCAGGACTCATTCAATATAATACAGAAAAACATACTATGAACAGCCCATACTGGAATGTTAGGACTTCCCTGAAGTGCAAAATTAAAACTCTGTGCTCTTTTTTAAAGACCACACAATTTCTGAATGATGCTATGACTCAGAATGTATCTGATTGGGATTCCTCCTTGCTGATGTAGTCATCAGAGATTTAATGTGTAAGTCTGAGTCAGTTACCACGGGCTGACTTTGCCCCCCAGTGAGGAGGGCAAATGTGAGTCCAAAAACTAAAAAAATTCCGGAGGGTGAAATAGACTAAAATAAGTGAATCACCCTCCAGAAGTACCTAGTAACTCTGAAAATAGCCCGTAGCTAACAAGGTATCTAACGTTTGAGTAGGTAGCACTGCATAGATATATCCCATTCATGGGATTTAATGGGAAGGAGGCTAGATCTGTTTCAGTACATTGAGAATATTGCTCTCCAAAAGCTTATCAGTGTCTTTAGGTCAGAGTTCTATGAAGAATATCCCTGCTAATGTTACATGGGCAGCAAAGAAACAGAAAAGGTGCTAAATTAGTATCGTATTTATCAAATTGCTGGAGTCTTTTATCTAAATATAAGTCAAATTTTAAACAAGGGTCATCACTTTTTGTCACACCTTTAAATCTCACAAGATCATGTAAAAGCAGAAATTAAGTTAAATAACATATTCTTTTAAAAATAGTCTTGAGGAGAGTGGAATGCAATAGCCCTTTCTGGATTAAGACCACAACACAAAGCAATGCTAGTGGATGAGAAACTGGCCATGAGTTGGCAGTGTGCACTTGCAGCCCAGAAAGTCAGCTGTATCCTGGGCTGCATCAAAAACATCATGGGGAACAGGGCAAGGGAGGTGATTCTACCCTTCTACTCTGCTCTGGCAAGACCACATCTGGAACGCTGCAACCAGCTCTGGAGTCCTCAGCACAGGAACGCATCAATCTGTTGGAGCAGATCCAGATGAGGGCCACAAAGAGGATTAGAGGGATGGAGCATCTCCCCTACGAGGAAAGGCTGAGAGAATTGGATTTATTCAGTCTGGAAAAGAGAAGGTTTCAGGGTGACGTAATTGTGACCTTCAAGTACCTGAAGGGAGCCTATATGAAAGATGGAGACAGTCGTTTTATGAGAGAATGTAGTGACAGGACAAAGGGGAATGCATTCAAACTAAAAGAGAGTTAATTAGATATGCATTAGGAAAGAATTCTTTATTGTGAGAGGTGGTGAGGCACAGGAACAGAGAAGCTGTGGATGCCCCATCCCTGAAGGTGTTGAAGGCCAGGCTGGATGGAGCTCTGTGCAACCTGATCTAAGGAAAGCTGTCCTTGCCCATGGCAGGGAGTTTGGAACTAGATGATCTTTAAAGTCCCTTCCAACCCAAACCTTTCTATGATTCTATGATTCCATGATTCAGTGCTAATGAATCACAGAATGCTTAACAAGTATTCTTGATGTTATGTATCTAACAAAATGAATCAACATACAAATATAGATACAAAGGCTAATATTTATACCTTGGAAGACAATACTAAGAAAGTCACATATTTTAGCTTCAGATTCAAAAGCATGGAAGGCCACTACTGAGAAAAAAATACTTTCTTTTTCTACTCTGAAAAGTATTCTGTACACATCACACAAGCTATTTACAAACAGGAAGAAAAACACGTGATGCTAAACTCCCTCCCCAAATTAAACCAATTCTACAAGACTTGGTGCAGCAACTATTGGTTGTACATAACAGCTAGATGCAAACCTTGATGTAAATCTTTCTCCCTAGAACAGCTGATTCTCTGCTTCTACGTCAAGATTGTTCAATCCACCTTGCAAATCCCCCCTCCAGGAACTTCAGAAGCTCTGAGGCACCTACACAAATGAGTCAATAAAATTCTTTTTTCCTAGAAGGATCAACCCATGTTAACCAGGTTAGGTATTCAAGGACATCACTGTCACATAGCGTGATAGGAACTAACTAATTATTTTTAGTACCTAGAAGCCTATCAAGAAAAGTAAGAAAGTACAGACCAAAATGTCAAATGTAAAGATAGGAAACTGCATTTAAAACTCCCAAGATATTGTAGACATAGTTATTGAATTACCATTGTAGATCTGCTGAAACTTCAGTTAGCAGCAGATGATGGAGATTTCTGCTATAAATATGATTCACATAGCTATCTTATTTTTTAAAATATAAATTAGGTGGATGCAAGCCAAGTTTTCATAAATAATGCCAAAAATGTTTATGTATGAGAAGCTTAAACTATGTAGCTCTAGCTGAAATAAATGTTTCAGTGAACATGATTTTAAACATGATTTATTCAAATGTTACGTTAAGTAAGCATTCAATATGCTTTTATGTAATTCCAATGCCCAAGTTACATGTAATTATGATGACATTATAGCATCCTTGATCTTTCATAACCTCTCTAGAAATTCATTTTTCCCAGCATCAAGCTCCACAAATAATATGGAAGTGACAATGTCACATAGTATAAACAGTTACGAGAACAATACTCTTCAGGTCCAATTCTATGAGAGCTAGACAGTCTTTGCTCCTTTTGATATCAGCCAGAGCTGGGAAGTTTAGCACTGCTTAGAAACCAGTGAATTAGCAAGTCTACAAACCTGTTTGTCAGCATTTCAGAGCAAGGTAAGAAGGATGAAGTGAGAATACGTCAAACTGTAGACTCTTGTTTACTCACATTTTAAATCACTGATATTCCTTAAGGTTTCTAGTTCTAGTTTGAACACAGTAGTTTCTATATCATTATTTGAGTCCACAGAATTTATTTTCTCTTTCCTTTTTGTATTCTACTTCCAAATATAAAAATAATATTCATAGGGAAAGCCATCAAAATACATACAACAGCAGTGCATAAATTTGCCATTATCCTTATAGTAAAGATCTCGGAGTCAATAAAATCCACTTTAGTATAGTGGTGCGTGTCCCCACCTCTCATGCGGGAGACCGCGGATTTGATTCCCGCCAGGAAGGCAGCGGTGCCATTTAAGAGTTGGACTTGATGATCCTTGTGGGTCCCTTCCAACTCAGAATATTCTGTGATTCTGTGATTGCAGATAGTTCAGTGAAGGTTCTGGCTCTGTGCTCAGCAGGGCTCAAAAAGATAAACAAGTGCTAAGAACAATGAGGTAATTAATAGAACAAACCAGGATCAGTAGAGTATTGTAAAAATCTGTGTTCTATCCATATCCTGTAAGTTTCATGCTGTTCTGTTCTGTCTCAAAGAGCTTGAGAGCTCAATAAAAGTGTAGGAAAGAGCTACAGGGATGATTAGAAATATGAAATGGCATTGGTAGCAAGAAAGGGATTTAGGCTGAGATATTTAAGTCTGGAAAGCAGTTGAGGGAGGAGAGAGATGATGGATGTACATGAAGTCATTGACTGCCTAAATGATTATTTGCTATTGCTCATACTACAAAAAACAAAGGAGCACTCAGATGATCAGGCGGTCAGTTTAAAGCAAACAATATGAAGTCCTTTTTCACCCAATGCATAATTAAATTGTGAGGCTTACTGCCAGAGGAAGCTGTGGAGGTCAAAGTTATAAATGGGCTCAAAAATCCATTAGACAAATGCATGAGAAGGAGCTCCATCAACGGCTATTAAGATCAATGTTGTGAATGCACCCTCTGCCTGAGGAAGTCCATAAACCTCGGACTACTGCAAGTGAACGTTAATACCTGGGAAAGAAATGTGGTTTTAATGCCTCTCCCAAAGGAACAGTACTGCCCATTGTCAGAAGCAGGACAGCAAACTAGATGTAACTTTGGCTTGGTTAAGTATTGGAATGTTCATGTTTGATGCAAATACATGTTTCTGTTTTACGGTTAGCCAGCATTAAAGCAATTTTCACATCTTAAACTGTCTGTTGTTTTCATTACTATACTCTCCACAAATAAACCACTGATTTCACTTCTGTTACTTCAGAAATCCATTTAATTGCATATTTTTTATACCCTGAAGTACTTGCATACATGCCAGGGTGATAAAAAGTTTACCAGTGTCCTTTCTAACCCTCCTGAGCTATTAGAGAACTGTTATAAAATACATGGATCTTTCCAGAAAGAAAAAACTTCAGTCACAGCTAGCACCCATAAAATTCTGTAGGAATAAACCTCTTTACATTTTACAGGCCAGAATACATGTTCAATAAGCATATCCCTATCACGAAAGATGTGAGATTTATCTCTTGATACAAGAATTGGGCACTTTTAACGTATCCTGAGGTGCATGTCAACTTCAGTGGCAGGAGAAATTATGGTTTAAAACAAAGCCTACTCTCTTAAGCTCTTCAATTTCTTTAAAATTTTGGTTTTTTGGGGGGGGTTTGTGGTTTTTAGTTTTCAGAATGAAAGTTAATAATCTAGGTAAAACAAAAAATAATTCATTAAGAATAGCAGATATCACTCATGAAAGGCTCATGACTAAAAAGGGCAACTCCCTATAGAGAGACTGAGCTTTTCCATGCAAAGTACATGGAGGCAGAAGAGAGCCTTGAGCTCTTATTCTAGCATCCTAGTGGGTATGGTGTATGCTATTCCATGACCCATATTGCAAATCGAAGAGGTCACCTTGGCCCAACATCATGACAGTCTTGACTGAAAGTACGTGTTGCTAACATGCTCTGTGCTGAACGCATTGCTGTTGTGCAATAGCCATGCCAATGAGCACGTCTACTTGACAGGGTCCATTAGATACTCCTCAGATATTTTTACTGCAAAAATTTAGGTGCCCTTTATCTCCAAGGAAGTTAGTGTTTCTATCCATCATTCCTTGGATTTTGTAGACATTCACAGAAAACAAAAAATAAATTCTTTTGTTTGTTGGTTTGTGACTTTTTTGGGGGGGAGGGGCAGTGAGATAAATAATACTATGGGGGAAAACCAATGGAGGGAAGGTATTTACATGAAAGACTCAAATACTTCAGTTATTTGAAAAAATATCGTGTGCAAGAATAATTTCTTGATCCACTACAAATCACATAGCTGTATGTAGTTACACACAAATATTTAAACAAGTTATGGATCCCCTGACACATTTTTATAGACAAAACTAGTCTCCAAACTATGCACGGAAGAACAATTTTAAGATGATGAAAACACATGATTAGATTAAATTATCACCTGGATATGTACATGGTAGTACTTTCTTATAGGATACTACTGCCTTGCAAGAACAGATCAAAATAATTATTCTAAGCGGTCTTTAGCTCTTTTAGTGGTTTAGATAGGAGGTGTTTATAAATTCAAAGGCTGTCAGCCCAGAGTGTGTCAGGAAACTTGAATTTAAGAGCCTAGCCCTAACATTTACATTCCTCTGTTCTGTTTCAGAGTTGGTTGTAGATGTTAAGAATATTGCCTTTGGGACCTTTAAGTGCATTATATCATAGCCCTGAGCTGTACTTTCTTTTACCTACTCATCTTTAATCATCGGAAGTTTTGATTTAAAAGAGAAACAAGCTGGTAAAGGAGCCTATACATCTCTGCATTTTCCCTACTTCACATCAAGTATGAGGGTGAGAGAACTGTAAAGTGTAGTTAAATAGTCATGACAGTCTATGAAAGATTGGAAATGTTCTATGAATTGGAAAACATGGAAATGTTCTTTGCTTTAAAAATGAATCAGAAAAACTAACATCATTTTCATTGTAAAGGTTTTTAAGATGAGAATATGTACACTTAACTGTCCTGAATATACTGGGACATCTGTGGCATGAGTGCTTTATTCTAAGAGGGCTGGGTTGAATTTTAGCAGCTAAAACATTTATTTTTTTTAACATGCAAAATAAACATCCAGTAACACTGGAATGCTCTCCACTCTCCTCTTGACTTTGCTAAATAAACAAAAAACTTTTTAAAGGATGAAATATTTTTATCCAAGTGATGTTTCAAAATTCCCACCATCTTTATTTTAAAGCATTGTGAAGTAATTAAGTCTGAAAAGAACTGATGAAATCCAAAGCACACATTTGAACAAACACCTCAGTTTATCAAGCATTTTGTAAAGAGTTTTGGATAAGCCTGAAATACTTTTCTATTGTGTGTAAGCAACAACAAAAAAATTTATATTCATACCTCTTTTTTTATTCACATTCATTCAGTGTTTATTCATCCACTAGAATCTCCAAATTACCTGGCTTTGTTCCTCATCATCTTTATAAATTGTACCATGCATACAAACTGGCTAAAAGGCCCTAATAAAATTTTTAGCTATATTTGGTATTTTTCTCTCAAAGTTCTCAAATGGTGTATGTACATATATATTAAACATTACAAAACTGGGACATCTGAAACCTCAGAGAAGAGAGCAGTTATTAATCTCCATTTAAAAATCCCACTTGAGGAATATGGGGCAAGCACTACAGAATTAAATCATTTATCAATGTCAGGCTGTGAGTCCTGGTTATAAGGTTTCCCTGGCAGATAGGAAAGAGGATGTTAGTCTCGTAATACTTAATACTTCGCTGTAACTTCAAGGAAACATAAAAGATATTTTCCCCTATTGAAAGCAGTTGTACATTCAACGGTGCTTTAGACAAAATAAATCAATTAGACATCCATTTTATAGTATTTCACACATCCTAATAACCTTCATTCTGGCATGCATAACTCTTTTTTATAGATTTCTTATATATGATTAAATATCAATTAATTTTTAACTCTAAGCTGCAGATTGCTGAAACTTGCATGTTATGCAGCAGCCGACTTCATGCTGAATCCTGCGTGAAAGGAATGGCCCTCCAGCAAATGAGATACTAATTCCTCTACTACAAGAAAATTTCTCATTGCTTCCGAATTACCTACTGGAATACATATAAACATTTGGGGTTTTTTCCCTTTTACCTTCCAAAGCCCCTTCAAATTTCAGCATGTGGACCACAGGCAGAATGGGAACTCTGACAGAGATTCAGAGTAGACTGCGACTGTAGTAGGAGGGACTGAGAGGCTGGACCCTCTCACAGCCCTCGTTGCTCAGCACAAGGGAATTCCTCTCTGTTTTAGTGGTTCTGTAAGTACTTGCCCTCTTCTTACTAGCCTTCTGTAAGTTTTTATGGGGAATCACTGAAAAAGATGCTTTGGTCTGATCCAGTGTTCCCATTCTTATGTGCTTGTAACTGTAGAGAGATTTGCCATTTCACTGGATGCATTTAGCAGCAGTTTTAAATCTTAACTGAATCTCTCAGTAGAAATATCTATAATTAATATAGGCTACAGTTTTCTGAACTTCAGACTGGCTTTCCTTTTTGCTTTAGAAATCATACTATGTTTTAAAAATGTTCTTGCTTTTCATTCAGTGCATGCAATCTAATCTAATTTGTAGAAAGTTTAAACCGTCATTCTTTAGAACAGTAGCAAATTAACAAAATGCACATTTTATCAGCCTTTATTCCCTCCTTAAAACGATCTCTTTAGTACTAAGTGAAATTGTTACAAGTCCACTGTAATTGATGCTAGACTGAAGAGGAACTGATTTGAGGATTCAGAAAATTACAAATTTTAGTGAGTCAGGTAAGGGCATAGAGATTTAGGGATTTCAGTGAATTAGTGAAAATTTAGTGATTTTTTAGTGAATTTTAGAAGGATTAGTAGATTTCAAAATCATTCAAGAGGCCTGAGAGTTAAGGTTGAATATTAAGGGTGAAAAACACTATCCTGCAGTACTTGAAGGTAAACAAAAGTGAGTGTTAGTCATAACAAGGGAAAAAGAATGAGCAACATTGGAGCTAATTGGTTGAAGGACTTATGGCAAAGTGCTGGTATATGACATAATGTTGAAAGGATGAATATTCAGGGAGTTATTTGCATATGCATGAGACAAGGGGTTAAAGATTGGTGACAAATCTGGGTGGCTCTATTTTTGCACCTGACAGGGCAGGAGACACTGCCGTCCCTCTTTCCTTGGCTCTTGGGCCAAAAAGAAACTTTTTCTGCTTGCAAGCAGCTACCATGAGTCCTCCAGATCACTTTCCTTAAATCAGAACCGGTCGAGCTGACAGCTTCTATATTTCAATGTGGTATGTTCTAGCATCTTTTCTATTTTTCCTCTTGGAAAGATGAATCTAGCTCTTGTAACGGATATTTTTATTTCATTTTAGTCATATTTCTTTCTCATCTGTTTTCATTGACACTTATATATACAATCCACTTTGAAAAATAATTGTTAATCTAGAGGCATGCTAAGCTCCAAATCTTCTCTTCTTTTTCTCTAAAAAATAGTAAATGCTGGTGCATCCAGTCTTTGATTTCTCACTTAGCCCCAAACTTCAGCCCAATACTTCAATGAAGATACAGAAAATTCAGGTGAGGAGGAAGGGAAATGCTTGAGCACTCTGGCCATTCCTCCATAGGATGCCAGGATGAGCAAGCATAGGGAGCTGGTGATATCCCAAGTTAAAGAAATTTTGTGCAAATCTCTGTTGCATATGTGCAACTCATAGAGAAGGAAGAGGACAAAAAAAAATATGTTTAGGTCCACACTTCAGGAGACCCAAGATGCAGGACACTGCATAATGGCTTAGCGTGGGTGCAGGAGCCATTTTGCTCATACATTCAATGAATTTACAAAATTACTTTGTTCTTTTCCCTTGGAAAGACCTCCACCATATTCTAGTACTGGATAGAAGCATCTTCCAACCTCGACAAGTAAGTTGGTTACCCTGAACTGCAAGGAACCCCAATGGTCCCTGAAGACTTCTATGTACCATCTGATTTAGGATCTGGGTCATCTTCCTTAGAATTACATGATAAGAAAGCTGTATATGGGATATTCTAGGGCTTTTATTTCATATATTTACTAAGAAAAGTCAGAAGATTTTACCAAGAAAAGCATTTATCAAACACCTATGACAAACAAATCAAATTTTGTGCTGTATCAAACCACACAACTTTCCTTGCAATATTTCCTTCCTACAGAATTAGAATGTCACCAAATGGTTTGAGTTGTAAGACACCCTTAGAGTTCATCTAGTCCAGCTCCTCTGCATTAAGGAGGGACATTTTCCACTACAGTCAATCCTCCAATACCACGGTACCGTGGGTAGTGTTCCTCCCCTGGGAAGCCCTCCATCCGCATAGAATGGCAGCTCATTAATATGCAAATTTCCCCCCCACCCTCACACCGCTCCCCGGCACTCTGACGCTGTTTCAGCACTGCTCTGCTGTGTGTCGGTGTTTGTGTTGGCACTTCCTGGCGCCTGCGACCACCCCACGCCGGAAAAAAGCCTTTATCCACTCAGCCGGGGACACTGGTGTGGGGAGCTGCCCACGCCACTGTTCTGGTGTCTCTCTGGGTGGGTAAACATAGTCTCTCCATACTTGGGGTAGACATCTAACCCGAGAAAGTCTTGGATACCACATCTAACCTGTGAGTGTGTAAATATTTCATAACTGCACGAAGCCTCCTCTCTTGGAGTGGAGGTGAGGGGAGTGGAGGGCTGGCACCACCTGGAGCAGAGCCGAAGGGAGCGGGGGGACCGGTGCCACCTGGAGCAGAGGGGCAGAGGGGGGCCGGGGCAGCTTGCCGCAGGCAGAGCAGTGCACCTGTGGTCTGTGTGGCACGGCACAGGGGTTGATGTGAATACTCATGACTGTCAGTTCGCACAGGTACAGTTGTGAAACGGGCCTCATTAATCACTGAAAAATCATACAGCAAAGATGTGAAGCCACTATCTGGGAGGTGCAAAGTGGAAGAGGGCTGACTGTAAATCATGTTGCTTAGAGGCCCATCCAACCTGACCTTGAATATTTTCAGGGGTATGGCATCGGCCCCCTCTCTTGGAAATGTGCCAGTGCTTCACCACTCTCCCTCAAAAATTTCTTCCTTATATCTAGACTGAATTTACCCTATTTTAGTTTAAAACCATCACCCCTTGTCCTATCACAGCAGCCCCTGTTAAAACGTGTGGTCCCATCTTTCTTATTAACCCCTTTAAGTACTGAAAGCCCACAAGAAGAATTCCCTGGAGTCTTCTCCAATCTAAATAGTCCCAACTTTCTCAGCCTGTCTTCATAGGACAGGGTCTCCAGGCTTCTGATTATCTTTGTGGCCCTCATCTGGATCTGCTCCAACAGGTTGATGTCCTTCCTATGCTGGGATCCCAAAGCTGGATGCAGTGCTCCAGGTGGGGTCTCACCAGAGCAGAGGGGAAAATTCCCTTCTCTTGCCCTGCTGTCCACACTGCTTTTGATACAGCCCAGGATACAGCTGATTTTCTGGGCTGCAGGTGCACATTGCTGGGTCATGTCCAAACTCTCATCCACCAGCACCCTCAAGTCCTTCTCAGCAGGGCTGCTCTCGATCTGCTCATCCCCAGCCTGTATTGACTGTATTGCTCATCCCCAGCCTGGAGTTGCCCTGACCCAGGTGCAGCACCTTGGACCTGGCCTTGCAGAACCTCATTATGTTCTCAGGGGCTCACTTCTTGATCTTGTTTAGGTCCCTCTGGGTAGCATCCTGTCCTTCAGGGGTGTCACTGTGAAAGATTTGACCACATTGTTGAGGGTGTACTCAGGATTAATCCATCTGTTCTTGTAAGGTGCTTATCTATTTCCATGTGTATGTGTGCACAGTTCTACACCTGAATTTGCTTTTTGCCCTCTCCTCCCATTCTGCTCTGTTAGCTACCTATGCACTGCTGCTATTAAAGAACACATGTACTGCTGCTATAAAAGAGTTTTCAGTTCACGGCAGGTGACATTTTCATTGGAAGGATCTTATATAGGGAGTAGATAATTCAATTTCAAGCTAAGAAAAAGAATAATAAATAAATAATGCTGAAGTGATCTTCTTGTTCCACCCTAATGGGAGGGTAATCATTAAAGTTTTAGCCACTGGAGAAACAGAGTTAAGGCATCTTTCCTTAGGAGAAAAATAATAATTAAAAATAAGATTGAAAAGAAATTACTCACATTAGCAAAGTTACCAGTACCTTGGAGTGTCTAAATGCAATAGAATGACAGGGAAGGCTTGTCACTATTTATGAAGGCATCTGTAGATCTAATTGCACTGTAGTAGCAACCATATCTGGTTTCTTTTTTGTTAATTTATTTTTAAGATAGGATATCTTTTGAATGATTCAGGTCATTTATATAATACGGAGAGCTACTCAGATTTTCATGCTGTCACCGAAGTCTGGCCTTCCAAACACACTCAACTTTCTCCATGTTTCTCAACAAAAACACTTTCACACAAAACTTAGAACATCAAGCTTCTTTCCACAGCTAATTCTTGGCTTTAAAATGTCAACCTAAGTGCTGTCATAGCTGGGTTAAATAAGCCACAATCACATAGCTGCTGCTTGCCACAACACATTCGTTGAATTTAGGCATCATTCTTATTATAACCTTGCTTGAAGTGCTGGCTACATAACAACTGGTGCTGAAGTAGTGGTAGATGGTACATTCTTTCTCCATTCAGGTTTTTCCCTGGTGTCACTGTGACATTTTCAAAGTACCTTCTGTGATATGAAAGATGACAGTGATCTCTCCTTCCCCTTAATCACTTTCCCTCACACCAAGAAACAGACATCAGTGTTTTAATTTGATTTTGATTACAAGCATCCGGTTGCTATTTCAGGAAGATAAGAGTTTTATGTTTAACTCAAAGTACGGCCAGGTTACAATAATTTCGATATGTATCTTTATATTTAACATGATCCCTGCTGAAATTCTGCTCGTTGCAATTATGTTCATCTCCTGCCTCTCAATAGTAGCATTATTTCAGTGGCCACAGTTTTGGTGGGAGATCACAGTAGGAGACTTTTTCCAATGAGCTCACTAGTGGTTAAAGAAAAAGAACATTTTCAACTGGCCTTTCATTCATGAGGGAATCTACATGAAAACTCATATTCAAATAATCCACATTCCACTCATTTTGCTATTTTCTAATGCCTAGGTGCCTCTGAAGATGTAGACCTAGCCAAAAAGAACTACTAAGCAAAAGATACTAAATTTAATTTAGGCCATCGGATTCTGTCACACAACAATGCAGGGTGATGTACTTCTGGCAAACTTTTACTGAGAAGTAAGACTGCCGTGCTTACAACACACTAAAGATTTCTTCACTTAAATATCTTTTACAGTAATCCTTTTTATTTGCAAACTATTTTTAAAATGTTTTCAATGTGAGACAGCAGATGTTTAATTCATAAGTGACTAGAGGTAGCAGCCATCCCGAACAACAATTCTGTGCCTATTGTTTTTATCCTTCTCAGAGCTCTTTGCACCACCTCTAAAGTGAAAAGTAAAAAACCTACAGGACAGAGGGTTGCAGATATATTTCTACTGACTTAATAATGGCTATAACTTTGCATATGGGTTCAGTTGCAATAATTTCATATGCCCAGAGTAAATCATGTGTGCAGTTCATAAGGGCGTATAAAGAAACATTTATGGAAATACATAATTTGCTACAAAATATTTGCTCATGGAGGTTCTCAATATAAGTAGAAAAAAATTAAGATACAAATTTAAATATGTTTTGAGGCCATATAGTATGTTGTTTCATGAAGTGTATTCTTATTATCTCAAACTGATCTCAAATATCACAGATAAGAACATCAAGTAAATGTCTAGAACTGTGTAGAGTTAGATTACAATAAGACATGCTCCTTTATTAAATACATTGAAAGGTATTATGCAGTGGATGATTCTGTTATATCAAGACTACTGCAAATACCGTGATTCTAATTTGATATGTCCTAATTTTAAATATAGCCTCACCAAATGGAGTGCAGATTAGACTAACAAATCTATGTATACGTTATCTTGGAAGAGCGTCTCTATAGAAAAGTAAGCATGACTCAAAGCTGTAATCAAATGAGACTCATCAGTGGAGTTCTACACTAACACATCAAATATATAAACACAAAACACAGAATCACAGAATGGTTGGGGTGGGAAAGTACCTCTGGAAACCATCTAGTCCAACCATTCTGCTAAAGCAGGTCAACCCTAGCAAGTTGCACAGGACTGTCCAGGTGGGTTTTTGGTATCTCCAGAAAAGGAGACTCCACAACCTCCCTGGCAGCCTGTTTCCATAAAACTTTTTCCTCATATTCAGGTGAAACTTCCCATATTTTCATTTGTGCCAATTGCCCATTGCTCCTTGCCCTGTTGCTGGGCAACAGTGACAAGAGTCTGGATCCACCTTCTTGACACTCACCCTTAAGATAGTTGTATGCGTTGGTAAAATCCCCTCTCAGTTTTCTGCAGGCTAAACAGACTCAGCTCCATCAGCCTTTCTGGATAAGAAAAATGAACCGTTCCCAGTCATCTTTTTAGCTTTCTGCTGGATCCTCCCTAGTAGTAGTAGTTCCTTGTCTTTCTTGAAAGGGAAAGCCCAGAACTAGACACAGCACTCCTGACACAATCTCACTAGGGCTCAGTAGAAGGGCAGGATCATGTCTCTTGACCTGTTGGCCTTGCTATTCCTAATGCATTCCATGATACCATTGGCCTTCTTGGCCACAGGGGCACACTGCTGCCTGATGGACAACTTGCTGTCCAACAGGACCCCCAGGTCCTTCTCTGCAGAGCCCTTTTCCATCAGCTTAGCTCCTAAGCCGTACTGGTGCATGGGGTTATTTCTGCCTGGGTGCAGGATCTCCCATGTGCCTTTACTGAACTTCATTAGGTTCCTCTCTGCCCAGCTCTCCAGCTTGTCCAAGTCTCACGGAGTGGCAGCACAGCCTTCTCCCAGTTTTGTATCATCAGGCAACTTGCTGAGGGTACACTCCATCCCTTCATCCGGATCATTCATGAGCGTAAATTGAACAAGACTGTTCCCAGTACTGATCTCCGAGGAGCACCGCTCACTGCAGACCTACAAATGGACTCTGTGCCGCTGATCACAACCCTTTAAGCTCTGCTGTTCATCCAGGTCTTGATCCATCTCACTGTGAACTCATCTAATCCACACTTTCTGAGCTTACCTGTGAAGGTCTCATGGGAGACAGTGTCAAAAGCCTTGCTGAAGGCAAGACAGACAACATGCACTTCTCTCCCCTTATATACTCAGCCAGAATGAAAATACAGAGCTTTGAATGATGTAATTGTAAAGGGACATTTGGCAGTTTGTTTTACAGATTGCACATACTTTTAACAGATGCAATAGCAATGGTCAAATAAGCAGTTAAATTACAGGATAAACATGCTCAGACTACTCTAATGAAGTTTGAATTGAAATGTTAGCATACCACTGTGTACAGTGGTCTTCATTATTTTCCTTGCTAATTTCAACAGCAAAAATGTAGTTGTTACAAGAGAAGCCCTTTGGAGGAATTTTATTTGTATATAAAGAGAGAAACACTGTAACAAATCCAATGGGTCACCTACCCTGAAACTAATCTGAGAATTCAGAAAAACACAATATAAGAATGGGAATATTAAAAGAAAAAAAAAGTCAGATTTGTTTTTCCAGGTTTTCAGACAAAAATAATTGCACGTGAAGAATGATAGACATGCAGAGCCAAAATACTATTTTTCAGTAAATCGTCCTTGTTCTTATGGCAGGGAGCAAGTTATTATACCTAATCATGTGCCTGCACAGAAGACAATTGCCTGAGAAGAATGTTATCATGGCTGCCAAAATCAAGAGCTTTGAAGCTGAAGAACACTAGAACCTAAATGGATGATGAACTCCTAACTGCACTTTCCTGTAAATCAGTATTAAGATTTTTGTTGAAATGTAGTTTTGCCTCCCTTTTTTCCCCCTCAAGGAACACTTTATCATTCATTACACAGTATAAATAGGTACTGATTACACAGTACCTACTGAGTAAGCAGGTACTTAGAAAAGTAATCTTCACCAGTGAGTTAACAGTGCCTTATTTACTGCACACTCATAGCCTGCAGTAAATACAAATTATTCGGGTTTTTCATGGTCTTTGTTGGGCCACTCATGACTGTAGTATAGTATTTGCATGCCTCAAGAATGCAGATGCTGACAAAAGAAAGGAAACCATTATTATTATTCCCATTTTACAACTGAAGAGATAGGGACTTGCCTGGAGCTACACAGTGAATTAGTGGCAGAGCAAGGATTAAAATTCATGGCTTGCAACCCTGTGCACTTTACTGGAGACTGCAGCTTTGCAGTCAGAGGAGCTAAGAAACCATGGCTCTCACCAATATTGTCTACCATTGCAAGTGCACTATAAGCCTTGGGCAGCCCAAGCTGGTCATCCATAAAATAAGACATGCAGTAAAAATCAGCTGCTAGAAATTTGGACTTATCTTCACATTAAAATATTAATACTGCAGTCTAGTATCTACATAAAGGTTTTGATTCTTGTTCACCTGTGTCTGGGTGAACCTTAGCTAATGGGGTGTTGATGATTCCAGCATGGGTAATTTACTTTTCTCTGGTGTAGATGCTGTAACTCAAAAAGCTGTGATAAAAGCATCATAATCTGATTTCAACAAAATGGCACTTAATGATGAAATGCAGCTAGAGTACAAAACTAGCTGTCAGGCTTAATGTCTCTTTTCTTGGATTCTTTACCTGAAATCCATTCACTCCTGGTGTCTTGGACATACCCAGAATTCTGCTCCAGCACTCTCTACACAAAAAGCATCAGATTAACATTTGATGGCTCTTGTTCTTTCTAGTAAACAGGAAAATACCAGTAGATCAAACTGCAATCATCCTAGAGGTCATATTTTATTTAAGTTACTATTTTCTCTTTGAAGATATTCTTTTGATCCTCTTCTGTGCAACTGAGATGCTCTGTTTCTTGACCCTTCCCACTCTTTGGCCGCTAAAATTAACATAGATGTTAGCTCCTTGCATCCACAACTGATGTGTTTAGACAAACAGGTAAAGTTTCTTGTAGACAACTGACCAGCAGTCTGATCCATCCAAAGTATATAACACAGTAATCCATTAGTTTCCAGTTGCTAAAAATGAAAGGTGTGGTGATAAAACCAGCTTATCTTAGTTAGGCAAGTATGTAGTAGTCTTGTTTCTCAAAAATATGCAGCCAATACAGTTGTTGTGGACTCTAAAAAAGGACTAGAACACAATACATTTGCAGCCTGAGGACCTGGACAATTTGCTGTCCTGTCCCCTCCGTTGGTATGCCTGTTTGCTTCCTTCAAAAATTACACACAAATAGTGAAGGAAAACACTGCACCCAGGAGTAACCTTGAATCTGCTACATGCTAAATACTGAACACTCAATCACCTTTTTAGAAGTGGAACAGTTCATGAAGAGAAAACAAAGAAAATCAATTAAAAGCTCCCTACGGCCAAAAAGAAAATGACTGCCCAAAGTCGGACTTAATCTGACTTTCTTACAGCCAAAGGGAATGTCCAAAAGATAGGTTGTATGACAACTACTCAAAGGTGTTCTGAAGTCTTTCTGCAACTACATCATTCTCTTTCATCCTACTGATGTTTTTAGAAATATTAAAACCAAAATTCTCATTAACTCTAGCATTTTAGTCTACATTTTTCCATTGACTAATACAAACTGTCAAATTTGAGCCTGCTCTGCAGTTGTTTTGTGAGCAAGCCACCTGCACTTTTCATGGAATAAATTTCTAACAAAACAAACAAACAAAAAAAGCCCCTATTAAATTTTTGTGCTAGATCTTATTCTTCAGATAAACTTCAATAAACTCTCATTGACTGAATCATAATTACTGGGTCACACTCCAGGCATAACCTCAGCTGATGCATGGGTGTAGTTCTGCTGCCCTTCACTTGGCCAATTTATACTGCATGAAAATCTGGCGTATTGACTGATACACATAATATATGTTACTATTTTTATCTTTCTGAATTCTACTGCACTGGGACTGAAATATTTTCCTACAAAGCTGTAGGACTGGCATCCTCTGCATTGGCATGGTATAGTATAATGATTGCTGTAGTTCAATCATTAATATTTAACATCCTGCATTGTTATATATAGATCATTGTGACATCTCCATCAATATATTTTTCAAAACAAGGCACTGTTTGTTTATTTCCTTTTCTTTTTTTTTAGCAGATCTGTTCAATTTCTGGAAAAGCTAATTCCAGATTAAAAAAAAAAAAAGTAAAACCTCATTTTTCTTGAAATTTTATTAATTATATCACTTGAATCTATACAACAGAAGTCACATTTAGTGGGATTCGGAACTGCTGAGAACATTTATTTCCACCTAACGCTTGCCAATAAATTCAGCCTGAAAATCGGTATATTGCAAATCCTAAAATAAATGTAAGTTGTGTCTACAGCTTTCCAAATGGTATGCATTAATGTATTTTTCTGTAGCTACAGCTAATTTTTATAATGAATCATTACAGGGTGACTTGAAAGCTTATATGGAATTTTACAGAAGTGGATACTAATATTTTTTGGCATCTTTGACAGTTACCTATATTGATCAGAAACAGAAATAATGAGTTCTGTCAGTATGCCCAGCACACATATAAACAACACAGAGAAATGCAGTAAATATGGAAACTATAGCAGCCAAAAAAGAACTGAGTTCATCACAACAACTTCAAATATGCTAATCCAATCTTATCTTAGCATAGCCAATCTTAGCAACCTTATCATAGCCAAAACCCAACTGACAGGTAGACTTGATACATGCAAACATGTATCAATATGCATAAATATGGAAAGCATATAACCTAAATATGAGAGAAAGAGATACATATATATATGTATATATAGTAAAATTGAAATGTTCTCCAAATGTCAGATAACTTTTTGATATCTGTTGTCTGTATTTAACCAATTTCTAAACTTCACATACTCTATCCTTAACATCACAAAGTACATTAGTTTATTATAGTCCTATATTTTCCATTAGTAAATTCACCTTCCATTATGAATATTTGAATATATACATAATAAAAAATTAATCAAAATTGATTCTTCTCTCTTAGTTCAATGAATTTCTAGGTTGTTGCTTCCAAGATTTGTTCTCTTCTTCCTGTTGCGAAGGAATTACACGTACAGTAGCATATGCATTAAAGCCTTGAATATTGATGAATAACGCATATGCTCTAGTTTAAGTCTGATTAAGGTTTCTTTAGGAGCTATATGTATGAAGCTGAATTGTTGTGAATATTCCCTACAAAGTTCTTTCTTACATAGATGGGTTTTTGTTCAAATGTACTATTAAAGATTTGCTCTATCCTCATAAGAACTGCTCTGTGCAGTGCTATATTTACAGCAAATACGCACTCAAATCACCAGACATGAGAGCTGAGGCTTTAGACCATTATATACAATGCTACCACAATGACTTATTATTTTCAAAATATAGATATAACTGTTACTCTAACTAGTTAAAATACAAACCAGTAAATTTAATGATCTTGAAAAAAATTAACTGAAAGCATTTTATATATGATAGGATCATAAAGTTGTGATTCAGAGGTTTTCTGAGTTGATGCTCACTTGTGTGCAAAAAAATCCCCTTGAGTTTACACAAAAAACCTAAAATATTTTAGACACAAGCATGTATCACCAGTGTTTAATATAATCTATTTGAACACATTCGTTACAAGTATCTACAGATAGATTTAGAGAACACTTATTCATCCTTTACATTATAACCTCTTTCTATGCAGAAGTATGGTTTACACATTTCATGTTTAAAAGTTGAATTCTGGAGAGCTGCACTATCCAGAGACAATCATCTGGGAATGTCAGAATACAATTTCTGCTGCTGAGTAAAACACACAGACTGAGAACACAAAATATACTTCTGCTTGCTCATGTTGGCTTTTTAATACACCTGCTACTCACTGTTAAGAAGCTTAAGGACATCTATTTGCACTGTAATTCCCCTATTATTAGGAATTGGTTGCAAAGCAGGAAACTGTAATCGGTCCAGCTGAGATGGGTAAAGTGTGTACTTCACACTTGTATCCACTACGTGTGTATAAATCAATTTGTTAATAATGGATGTCAAATCTAAGAGAACACCATGTTATAAACTTTGACTACGTGATACCCTTATTTCAAATGTCTTTGTACTTGCAAGACCAATCTCACTAGTCCACAAGCTTTTCTCTGCTAAAACCACTTTGCCAACAAGAAAAGAAATCAAGCATAGGTTTAAGGTGAGGTAACAGCAGGCGCTTCACAGAATCACAGAATATTCTGAGTTGGAAGGGACCCACAAGGATCATCGAGTCCAACTCTTAACACTGTCTCCCTGGCGGGAATTGAACCTGGGTCTCCCACATGCCAGGTGGGGACACTTACCACTGTACTAAAGTGGATTTCCTAAATTTATGGTGACCCCGACGTGATCGCTTATTCATGGGCTGTAACACTCATGAAAGAGGTGACTTGCTGCAGTTTACGGATGCCTAGAAAAAAACAGCAAGTATTCTTACAAAACAAGAGGAAAGCAAACCAGAAAGTCAGAGTTTATAGTGCTATGAAAATTTGTGGACTGTGTATACAGGAGGGAGTGTTGTTAGGTAGACCCTTTCACCTCCTGGATCTTAGACCATGAACTAGCAGTTCAGGACGTGCTGCAAATCCCTCTGGCTTTCATGGTTTGTATCCCAAGGGCAGACTTTGGTAGACTATAGGAACAGGGAGTAGATTTCACACCTGAACTTAGCAAGTGTACGAATAAACCCACCGTTCTTCCATGGGAAAAACATTTGTAAGCAGTTTGATCCCATGCCCTGAGTTTGCATTGCTATCCACTGGTGTGGAGAAAATTCTCTTTTCCAGGGCAGAGTAGCAAAGGGCTATCACTGACAAGCTGAACTGATCTGAGTGAACTGTCAAAATCTGCCCGTGTGCAACATTTCCCTGCAAAGGTGCTGGAAGGGCAGTGCCAAGCCTTATAAACCCCAATATTGGCCTTGGCCTGGTGCTCTTCATCGACCAGTGCTAGGCTTTCAACACTTACACTCATCTCAGCCACACTGGTGGAATTTAAACTGTAAATCTGGACCAGCTGGGGATAACCTGTAGGGAGGAGATAATCAACAAGGGAAAAGGGAATTTTAAGGACTCAGAAAATGAAGTGGGTTTGGGAAAAAAGATGGAACCCCTTTATATGGGTGCAGAAAGAAAGGGATTTCACTTTAAACAACAGAAAATCTTTGTTTTAATGCTCTAATCCAAGCATTGAAACCTTAAAATTGACTGAAAAATATTGGAAGTGTTCCCACCTCCTTTGGATGGAAGAGATCTCTAGGCACCATTTCTCCAATCTACTGGGGCAAAATACCTAATAGAGACAGCCATTTACACTTCCTGCCAGCCACTTCTGAGAAATAGGGCTTCCAGCACCCAGGGCTCTAGTCTTGGAGGAGGGACCTCTGTGAGGTGCTTGTAGTGGTTTTCAGAAACACTGAAGCTTAGGGCATTCTGTAAATCCATGACAACAGGCACACCTTGAATATCCACTCAGCTATTAGCCTGATAAGTGGAAATGGACTCTAGTTTGCACATAACAGACAGGATGAAATGTCAAAGAGAAAATGTAGCTTTTCATTCTTTTCTAAACTGAATGCGTATAGAAAGCAACCTGCTCAGGATTAGCTTCAGACAAAGTTTTTAAGACCTTTGAATGTGAAGAGCTGGGAATCACAATAAATAGCATGCAGAAGCATCAGTGTCATTTGCTAAGGGTGTTGTTTTTCACAACCAGCTGGAATTTTGCTGAAACAGAACAGGTTGCTCTTTCTCTGCCTTTCTCTCCCAGTGGCACTGCTGATAACTTCTCTGTCACACTAAAAGGGACCGTCTCTGAGCAATCCTTTCCAGTGTTACTTTACCCCCAGTCACGTTTCACAAAACTCAGTTAAGTAGCTCCCTATTGCCACTCGGATGCACAGAACAAACCACCAAACTCCAGGTCCAAAATACAGCTCTGTCTGCAGCATGGCCCATCAAACAAGTGAAATGCAGAGCACTGGTCATGTTTTATGGAGTCTGTGGTATTACAGAGTGGGCATACATGAGGGGGGAAAAGGCTATCAATATCCCTCTTAATAGTTCAGAAATACACCAGATGATTCAAAGTCTAACAGACTTTAATACCTCTCACATCATCAGGGTTGTTTTTATCATTTCACTACAAGATACAGTTAGGAAATAGTTTGGGGAAAGTAAGAGAGAGTTTCACAGGATGACACAGTTTTCATAGGTCACAGGATAACAGAGGCTGAAGGGCATCTCTGCAGATTAGCCAGGCTCACCTCCTGCTTAAGCAAGGTCAGTTACAGTGGGTTTCCCAGGATTGTTTACCTTCAGATTTTGTCTCCATAGACAGAGACTTCACAACCTCTCTGGGCAATCTGTTTCTGTGTTTGACCACCCTCAGAGTAAAAATGTGTTTTCTTGTGTTCAGGTGGAATGTAATGTTGTTTAATTTGTGCCCACTGTACCTTCACAGATTCACAGAATATTATGAGTTGGAAGGGAACCATAAGGATCATCTAGTCCAACTCACCATCTAACCCCTGTACAATGACCGAACGCAGATCCCGGCGGTAACGCAAACTTAGTTCCCTCACAGTCTAACAGGCCGCTCCAAGCCGGAAGGGACTCACAGGATCATCCAGCCCTACACCCCCCAGCTAGACCATGTCACTAAGCTCCTCACCTTGTCCTGTCACAGAATCATAGAATCATTTAGGTTGGAAAACACCTTTAAAATCATCAAGTTCCCCCTTTGACTGATCACCACTTTGTTAATTAGACCATGACACTAAGTGCCACATCCTATCATTTATTGAATATCTCTAGGGATGGTTACTCCATCACTTCCCTGGGCAACTTATTCCAATGCTTAACAACCCTTTCTCTGGAGAAATTCTTCCTGATGTCCAACCTGAACCTCCCCTGGTGCAGCTTGAGGCTATGTAATCTCATCAAGTCACTAGATGCTTGGGAGAAGAGGTCAATCCCCACCTGGTTGCAACCTCCTTTCAGGTCCTTGTAGATAGTGATAAGGTCTCCCATGAGCCTCCTTTTTTCTAAATTAAACAGCCCCAACTCTCTCAGATGCTCCTCATAGGACTTACTTACTGTCAGTAGATAGCACTGAGCAAAGTCTGTCTCCCTTTCTTCAGCCCCCTGTCCTAAGGCATTTATAAACATGGATAAGTTTCCCTCTGAGCCTTTTCTTCTCCTGCTGAACACTCCCAACTCTCTCTGCCTCTCCTCATAGGAGAGATGTTTCAATCCTTTATTAATCTTCTTGGTCCTTTGCTCAACTTTTTCCACTAGCTCCATGTCTCTCTTACACTGGGGAGCCCAAAGCTCGACCCAGCACTCCAGGTAGGTCTCACCAGGGTTGAGTAGAAGCCTCAAAAAGACGTGATCTTTTTAGATATAGTAAAGAAGTGAGTGAAAATTAGACTTTCAGCCTTTCTTCAGATCCAATCTCTGTGCTGAGTGGCAGAGTTGGTATTAGCTGATGATCAGGTGTTCCTTCAGTGGCTAACGAATTCAAACTGCTCTCTATTGGAAAAAGGACTTGCATCACCAAAGTCACTGCTCAAAGTTCTGCCTTGTGGAGTCTTGGCTAGAAGGTCAAAGGAAGATGTCAAGAAAACAGGCAGTCCTTTCCATTTAGACGTCCGGAGTGAATTGTTTTGGTAGAAGAGTATGCCTCTGAAGGGCCTACTTGTGTCAATTCCCACAGCATGTCACACCTCCATACAACTCCATGAGTTTTCTGTAGCTCTGCTGGAAGAAGGAACTACTTGATCACAGAGAAACCCTTGGCTACTGGCAAAAAGGCCATTTTTTAACAGAGTGTCACAGTGTTAGGTATTGGTGTGCATTTCCCAGGAAGCTCCTGAGTATGTGCTATGGCAAAAATCACATCTCAATTTGTCTGCACTATTGTTTCAGTTCCATGTAGAGGATGATCTAGCTCAAATGCATCCCTATGCATAAGCAACATTACTTGGTGAAGTAGGGAGAAGAAATGTCAGACAGAGACCACACAAAATTTCTCCCAAATTTGAAAGGAAATCACCATGTAGAATGACCATACTGCCTTTTGCTAAAGAACAGCACAGAGAACCAACCAACCATTTCCCTCACACCAATAAAAAGCAACTGTTTTACATACTAAATTCAATATACCCCTGGGTATATATGGGGGTTAAGGCTACCAACAGGTTAAATGTGAAACACAAAGGATTGCCTGAAGAAACGCACAGCACAGGACACGTACAATAATGTCGCCTTCAAAGCAGCGATCTCTCTACTCCTGACTTGCTGTCCCAGGCCAAAGCCACCGTCTTGCTGGGATGCGGCCCAAACCCCTGGGCAGCCCGTGTGTGACATCCCGGTACGCGGACCCGGCGCTGTCCCGCACCGCCCCCCGGCCTCGCGGGGCTGCCGCCGCTTCTGTGGAGCTGCGCTGCCCTCGGGCGGTGGCGGCGAGAACTGCAGCGCCTGGCCGAGGTCTCCCGCCGGGGGTGACAGTGACGCGGCGGGAGGAGCGGGGGCAGCTCGGCGCGACGTGGGTGGCAGCGAGCTGCGTGACACCGGCGTTCCTTAGTGCGCCCCTTCGCCGGGTAAGGCGTTCTCGAAGATCACTTTCCAATCCGAACTGTTCTGCGATTCTACCATTCTCCTTGTCTTTTTCTTTAAGCTTTCCTTCAACATTTCCTTGCTCCCCTGATTACCTAAACGCTTCCTGCCTTCGGTGTTGAGACGCAGATCTGCGGCATATGGCTTCGTGGAGAAGATGGAACAAGTCAGAGGAACCGAGGCACAGCTCTGCTCACACGGGGAGCTGGAGTGAGAGGCCAGAGCATGCAGCTCTCGCTTGTTTAAACAGAAGTCTAGGCCAATATTCCTACATCTCACTTTTGTAAAATTATTTAAAGATCACATATTTTTACAACGTCACCTATAAGCAGATATAAATAGTTCATGCTAGAAATAAAAGCACTGTAAAAAATGTCATTTAAACACTCCGAGGCAAGAACATTATCATGAGAAACTACTGGTGCTGCATACTACTGTGCTCAGATATTTTTAAGCACCAGGAAAGCTGTTCTGGTAGCAACATTCATTCACAACTTCATATTTATTGAAGTCACCAAGGAACAACGAGTAACAACGTATGTTATTGGCTCTGCGTTTAAGATCATAAATCATTGCTGTAAAACTCGAACACAGCTAAGCACCAGATATAGAGCCATAGAATCATAGACTGCTTTGGGTTGGAAGGGACCTTTAAAGATCATCCAGTCCAACCCCTGAAAAGTCTCAAGGGAATACTGAAGAGGGGAGTTAGAAAGAACTGTCTGAGAAAATGCTATTCGATAAATACTAGGAAAATGATTCATTGTTTACAAAGAAAATTCTTGCAGGGGCTACATTTCTGTCTTTTTTAGGTGGGGAAAAAAGTAAACCAAAATTCCTATGGACCAATCTTCAACTCAGTCAATATAGACTGTGAACTAGGCACACATACAGCAGCACCCTCGGTGGCAATGAGCTACAGAATCAATATTGATTTCAGTGGAGGGATTAATTTCACACAGCTTATTTTTATGGATATAGGAAAAAGACAAATGCTTCATTGGTCCATAATGTACCCTGAAAGACAGGTATTACCTTGTTAGATTTGATAATTTAATAACTGAGTTTGGAGTGTTACTTCAAAATGCAGTCAAAGCAGTATACATTGAAATCATGTATTATCACGTGTAATGTGCATGCTGCAAAATGTTGCATGCATCTCAAGGAATACCCAGGAACTGGGACTTACACAACACTCATTTCAGCTTTCAAGTAGTTCAAAATGCACCTCCAAGCAGTACATTATATATCTGTGATGAACATGTAGCAAGTGTAATGCTCCCATTACTGAGGCTGTGAGGCAGTGCATCCATTTTTCTGGAATAGCACCACACACAATGACAAGGAAACCTCGAAGTTGTTGGAAGTCTCCTGCAATTTTTTGTATCGATACAAACCATGGATGTCTAATACCGAGGATGTACAAAGAGAGTTTGTGCTGTGGACATAAGCCCTACTTCAGCATTTAAGAGCTATGATGGTTTAGGTCGGTCCACTGGTTGCAGAAGAGGCATACAGATAAAGATCTGGGTATGTACGGGTGTGTGTATATATATATATATGTACGCTTATACATCTGTGGCGAAAGGAGCATGTATACTAGCAAGCCTCCATCGTGATGGGTGCCCCTGCCACACGGTCACACGACGCCTGTACAACCGGGCTGTGGCACGGGCTCCCTCTTCCCAAGAACGTTCGGTGCCGGCCGGACTCGCCCGGGACCCAGCCCGGGGGTCGCCAGGCGGGGGCTGCTCCCGGGAGACTGGCGCGGGGAGCCCAGGGAGACGCTGAAGCCTCCCGGGGCTGCGACGGGCTGGGGAGCGGTCCCTTCCCAGGACCTTCCCGCCCGGGGTCCCCGAGNGCCCGGGGGCAGCGCGGGGGCTCGGGAGGCGAGAGGGGAAGGGACGGCGGAGCGGGCAGGGGCGGGCAGGCAGGTGCCACCATCCGCGGAGCCCTGCGGGGTGGTGCGTAGTCGCCGGACAGGTGCGGACCGTCCGGGGCTGCGGGTGCTCGGAGGAGAGCTGCAGCCCCGCAGTGGTCGGTGCGGAGCGGAGCGAGCGGGACCTTGGCGGGGAAAGCCCTGGGGGACAGCTTTTGGTTCGGGTGTTGTTCGGGTGTTTTGCCTTGCGGCGCCGGCGGAGTGGGAGAATAAGTTGCTGAGCGATGTAGCGCGGGGGCAAAGGGTTCAGGTGGAAAATCCAGGCAATTCCCCTCTGGATGTATTTTCAGGAGCTGTTTCAGCGGTTTTGGTTTGTGGGTATTTTCTTTGTTTGGTCTTTGTTTTGTTGAAGCTTGGGGGGGTTGTTGCGGGTTTGTTTTGGGGTTTTTTTGTTTGTTTATGGGATTTGGGGTTTTTTTTGTTTTGGTTGTTTTATTTTTTTGATAGAGCACAGAGGAAAACGTTAGTGCACAATTGGTGATCTGGTCGCTGAGGCAGGTATCCAAAAAAGCGGCATTCGCTGGAGCACCTACATTACTGTCATTCTTCGTGCTAGCATGAGGTTTATTTGCCTTTGAGAGGAAGGTCACTTTTTACCCTCTCCCCTCACCCCCCAACAACAACCCACCCTCCTTTTGCTAAGCCGTGCATCAGCAGCATGAATTCCAAGAAGCAGTAGGTGTTTCTTGGCATTTCAACTGGGATTTTGGAAAGGGAAGCCGGGAATTTAATGGGAAAAAATTGCGATGGAAGTAAAGGATGCGGAGGCTGCTCACAGTCCTGGGTTTGCAAGGCATGTGGAAGTTGTTGACATAGGCAAAGGGTTGAAACTGGCATTTGGAAAATGGTGGCTATTTCTTTAGTTACTTACACAGCAGAGGAATTTAAGGGAAAACTGGGCCACAAAAAGTATTTCCTGTTTTGCAATTTACTGTCAGCAGAAGGTAAAACATGTCCTTGAAGATACACAACTTTACATAAACAGCTGATGTTTACATAAGCCTAGATAAGTTTGTGAAAAACGCAGATAGCGGAAGATGCGGTGTTAGCTGAACTCGGCTATCCTGCTGTTTGTCTGTGCAATAATTTATCAATTTTTTTCGTATTGTTCCAGCATAAGAACAAAGTGAACAGCTGCACCTTCACCAAAGCAACCACCTGTGCTTCTTTTCTCCTCTGGAATGGACAATGGGATGGTCTCTGACTTTATCATGATCAAGAACTTCTTCCTTTTCTGTGTTTCCATGACTTTAGCCAGCCACTTTGGGTGAGTTGCCAATTGCATTTGAATTTTTCCTGGGTTCTTTTTAAGGAAATGAAAAACCTTGACTCTGTGTGGTGCAGAGCAGCTGAACAAAACAAGTGGGCTTTGTGTTTCATACTAACGTGCTGGTGGCAGAGGGAAGGAATGATTCTCTCCTGTTCAAATTTACTCTCTCATACCAGTTCTTTGTGCCTGCAGTGCTGTCGCAGGAAGGCTTGGGGGACACAAAGAGCATGGACCAGGCCTACAGCTGCTGAGTGCTCTGACCTGGGTTGAGCACAGCTGTGGTGCTCCCTGCCCCTGATTCTGTGATGCAGAAGTCCTGCACCTTTACCTGGTGGGTGCAGGTTACAGGCAGTAATACAAAACTGCAACTGTGGGACTCGATGCATGCTGCTAGCTGCTACAGACTTTCTCAGTGAGTAGGCTAAGATAGTGACTGCTCAGAACCATGTCTGAGTTTGAAATTTGTTAGAATAATTAGACATTGTGTTATCCTGAAGCATATAGCAAGGAATCCTGTTTCCTTATTTCTGCTTTGGATGCTTTTTTGACAGTGGTATTCTGAAAACTGTATCAAAGCAATACTCCAACTCTCTCTCTTCGAAAATGAAAAATGAAGTCAGAAACTCTCTGTTGATATGTTTTTCCTATACCTAGAGATATTAAGAGCTTTTCAATATTGAGCTATACAATGGAATCTGGAAAAAGCATTTTGCATGTGCTTGGGAAACGTAGGTTGATTCTTCTTTGTGGAGGAGAACAATTATTTATGATTTCGTCAGAAAAAAAAATGAGTCCTCCCAGCATTCTGATTCACAAGCACACCCATCAATTCCCTGCTATAATAAGACACAAAATGGAGATGCAAATCAGTTTCTGATTTCAAGCAAAGTGACTTGTTACAGATTGGAAGTAAGAGAAAGACCAAACTTTGAGTGATGACTCTCTATGCTGTAAGCAAAACTTAGCCTGATCTCCAGCATGCTTTCTGTGTATGTAGGTGGAAACCTGTGGTCACAGAAGTTCATATGAACAGCTGCAGGACTGCACTCTACAAAGGATACAAAGAGTTGGACGCTCATTTATTCACCTCAGAAAAACTTGGTCCTGCTTTCACTGTCATCTAAGGGAAAACTCTCCCAGGATTTTGTGCTAGGAAGGAAGAGGGCATACATAGTGTGAGACTGGTTTTCAATTTCTCTTTACATTCTTGTAATTCAACAAAGTATTTCCCCATTGAAAAAATCTTGATGACTATAACCTGAAGTTGTTCTTGATTGTTCATCATCATAGTTAAGCGTGACCTGCATGGTATGGGGGTCTTTTAACTATGCTTCTCCTCTAACAAAAGAATAGATAGGCAAGGATATCCCCCGCCAACCAAAACCCAAACAAAAAAACCCCGCAACCCAAAAGCTGGAGGGTTTAACTCTCCCTTTTGACTCCAAAGCAAATACTGAATCAAAGTCCCAGGTAACAATCAGTGTGACCTGTAACCCCCTTGCTCCCCATTTCTAATCTAGTCATTTTGGTCCAGGCTGCAGAGATAAGTAGCTCCAATTCACTGCACTATTCACACACTGCCTTAGGGCTGAGTTTTAACCCTACTCAAAAGACAGAGGATGCTCCAGTGCTTCTGTTTCAGAGGCAGAAGCAGTTTCAGACTGTAATTTGCTAAGTGCTTTGGGACTACCTCTTCAGGACAGAGGGGTACAATTAACATATAGGCTGCTGTATTAACTGCAGGAATCTAATACTGATAACACTTGCTGTTGATGGCAAGTTCTTCTTTATTAGCTTCATCCATGTTTGGACTGTGCTGTTATATTGCAGTGTGTTTTGCAATGTGCTTGATAAGAGTAATTGGTTAGAGGAGCACAAATTAAAAACTAAAATACAGCAGGACATTATAGATGAAGGCAGAGATTTTTCTACAGTTCTCCATAGTCATTCCATATTTATATTAAATCATAAATACAGTTTTTGCTGATGTAGTCAAAGCCACCTTGGGGGATTTTGATGCACAATGCCTGATAAAATAAACAGAAATTACATATCTTGATCTCCTAGACTAATTGAGAAACCTCAGTAAAGGCTGGTGATTAATGTTTAACATAAATATATAATGACTATCAAGAGTTATCCACACTAATAGGCAGTAGAGAAGGACAGAAGGACTGTAGGCATAGTTAGTAGAAGTTATTTAAAGAAAAATCACTGAATTAAAATTCAAAGATATAGATGAACTGAGAAGAGGAAGTCTTCTCCTCCTCTCACTCTGTTATTGGTATAACAGTTTTATGAGTTTACTTCTGCAGAAATGGTCTGGGCATGAGTTGAGGCCTTTTCAAGCTTGAAAATTCAGCCTTGACTTGTATAAGGTTCTAACAAGTTAAGGTATTTTACTTAAACACTTCAAGTTAGTTCACAACTGTCATGAAAGTAAACGTGCTGGGATTGTTCAGCCTGGAGAAGAGAAGGCTCAGAGGTGACCTCATTGCTGTTTACAACTATCTGAAGTGAGGTTGCAATTGGGTGGATGTAAACCTCTTCTCTCAGGCTGCCAGCACCAGAACAAGGGGCCATGGCCTCAGGCTACGCCAGGGGAGGTTTAGACTGGATGTTAGGAAGAGCTTTTTCACAGAGAATGATTCCTCAGTGGAATGGTCTGCC
>WEKX01014344.1:156093-219563 GCA_013390025.1 Pitta sordida
GGTTATATAATAAAAAAATAGAAAAAAATGATGATGACATGACCCTTAGATTAGCTCAGATAGACAAAACATGGCGTTCATGGCATCAGGGTTATGGATTCAGTCCCTATATGGGCATGTGCTTGGGAGTTGTACTCGATGATCCTTGTGGGTCCCTTCCAACTCAGAATATTCTGTGATTAATAATAAAGCTAGAGAACAGCTACAAGTCAAATACAACCATGAAGAGTGTTTTCAGGTAAGACAGTGATTCCCTGTGTGGCTTTGGGGAGCCCTGGTGGTGGCAGGCCTGTGAGTGTTGGTGCCATGTCTGGCCGCTCACACAGAGGTCTGTATGAGGTGAGATAGCCTGTGGCCAGCTACATGCTGGCCAATCTTGCTATGTCCTGGCTCTTATTTTGCAAGTCCCTGCCCCTCCGTGGGCATATTTCTGCAGACATGCTGATATGCACAGTCTTGATGTGTTTGTGTTTTGGACATGCAATTTTAGAAATCTGTCCAAAAGCAAAAATCAATGGGGATGGACATTGTTCATGCGCTCACAGTTTAGTTGCTAGTAATACTGATAATTGTAGAAACATGGAGAACAGATAATATCAATTATATGTAGCCAAATGAGTGTTTCTCTGTACACTTAAAAAGTTGAGTCCATGGTATGTCCATAGTTTCACATACTTCTTCTCTAAGTCACAGCCCTTATCACTAAGACCGTAATCCCTCTATTTAGGCAAAGCATACTTCTCCTTCAGGCTGTTATTTCAAGTTAGTCTCTGCAGCCCTAAGCAGTTAGTTCTGCAGGGATATCCCTTTCCAAGTAATTGTGATGCTAGAGAGTTCTTCATATTTTTAAAGACTGCTTTTGTAAGAATTATCAGATCTTATGCAATTATGCCTGTTTATTTTTTATTCTGTTTTCCTTTCCTTCTCCATATAGCCAGGTAGCTTTATGAACCTATTAAACAATTTCAATAACTAGAAAACTAAGTGGGTGTCTAGAAGTTCTTGGAGGAAGCAGACAGTCATCAGTCAATCCTGCTGCCAAACAGAAGGCTATGTCTTCAACATCTCTGGCCTGCCAACTGGCCAAATAGCAGGTCTGTACCTGTGGGCCATCCAGCATGTACTTAGTGTGGGAGAAGCCCTGGCATGCAGTGCCTCCCTGTGAAGCTTCAGGTCAGTGACCTGGGGAGCTGAGAGTACTGGGATGTGTTTAGTGACCCTGGAAGAAATTCAGGTCATTGAAAGGGGTGCTAAGGTGCAAGGAGGTCATGACCTCAAGCTGCGCCAGTGGAGGTTTAGACTGGATGTTAGGAAGAGCTTTTTCACAGAGAGAATGATCTCTCATTGGAGTGGTCTGCCCAGGGAGGTTTGAAGTCATCATCCCTGGATGTGTTTAAGAAAAGACTGGATGAGGAACTCAGTGACATGGTCTAGACGATGGGAGGCTCGGATGGATGGAGTGTGGTGCCCATGGCTCCAGGGTTGTGGGTTCGATCCTGGGAGGGCATTCGCTTGGGAGTTGGACTAGATGGTCCTTGTGGATCCCTTCCAACTCAGAATAACCTGTGAGGTGAGGGCTGTAAGATGTCACTCTATGAAAAACAGGCTTTCATTGCACTGCTCACGAATCACTCCTTCCCAAAAGGTGCTAAAATACTTCTTGTGCTAAATAAAAGAATTATTCATATTAAAGTTTCATCATTTTGGTCAGTTCTCTCCTGTATTCTAATCCAGTGTAAAAGAACTGAATGTTAATTGCACAAATTCACAAAATACCAGTATTTATAGGTCTCAAGAATCTGTAAGAAAGGTGTGGCAAGAAGATAATTTACGAAAGTAAATCTATTTCCCTTGATGTCTGGCCACTTGTCAATATTCAAAAGTTTGCAAGTGTATTCTCCACTGTCTTTTCAACAAACTGTTCATTTTTCATAAATTCAGTTATATGTAATTGCAATCCTATTAAAACAAGTTATTGGAAACACAGCCCTTAAGAGAGAGACAAAAATATATTTGCTTTCAATAGCAAAATACTCTTCAGTTATTTTTCCAGCATTTCTAACCTTTTTTTTTAAGAAGTTATGGGAAAATTATTAAGTCTCTACCATACATTTTCCTCTTACTACAAATAAGAATAGTACCTGTCATGATTTTGACTAGATGGCAAAAAAGACAGCAATGTTTAAAATGGTAAAGGATGAAATCATTGGAAGAGGTAACTGAGCGTCTTTAGAGAGTTATTACATTTTACACTGATGGGCCCCCTCTGTGGCTTCTGATTTTTTTTGGTTACCCTGGAATTGCAATATTAAATAAATGTGATGAGAAATATTCCTAGTTGGTTTAGTTTATGTTCAATAATGAGCCTTAAATGCAATTATCTCCAAATTTCCCTAGCATTTTCCTAAGGCTTTTTTCTGAGTTTATTTTTATCCATAACTGAAAATTTCTGCTATAAAAACATTTTTAACTGCAGAGAGACAATAATGTGCTTACGTAGTAATATGTTGATAAAACTGCATCCTTAGCTGCGTGGAAATAATTAGTTTAGGGTAGGACCTGTTTTCTCTCTATTCATAGAGCTATATAGTGTCTAATACATACGTGTAAATTTGCAAGTACTGGTTAAATGTCTTGTGTCATAACAACCTCAGCCCTTACTCCAAAACATGCATTTCACCAGCAATCTCAATAACAGAAATTAAATGCTAGCTTTCTATGAAAGAGAAAGTAACATTTACACAAGACCGAACAGCAATCCATCTGCAAATGCAACTTCACATAATACTGACATTTCACTGAAATTCAGCATCAGATGCTTTTTCTATGGCTGAAGGGGTCTGCCAAATCAAAACTGGATTGTAATTTTGCAGAAGTACAGTCTTTTTATGAGTCTTCCCTCTAGTTGTTTCTTCATCTTTTTTCTCTATTAGCTTTTCTTGTGGAGATACAGAAGTATTTCAGTATGTGGGGTGGGTGTACTATTCTTGTGAAAAATGTACATAGCTGAGATAGAATGAAATAGTATCAATTACTCTTGTTAGATTCAGAGGAGTAGTTATGAGAACTAAGTATATTTTGTCGCATCCCCACAAAAATAGTTCAATGGAAATCTTCCCTCTGAGTTCAATTGGCATTGAATTCAGCCATAAGCACTAAAAATAACAATCTTTTCAAGAGTGGAGAAACCAGTGAAGCTTTGTGTCCTGTGGTCCAAGCACCACATCTTTGCAATAGTCCCAGTTTCTCATTTGACATCCCTTGTTCTCATCTCCCATTGCAACACCTACGTTTTACCTCTGCTGTCCTTTTTGCTGAGGATCTTTCCTAATCCCCCTGCAAGTCTCTGCCATATCTCTTAATTATCTGAGAGGAGGGGGACTGGTCTTGCTGAGGCTGTTTTTGAGCTACATGGATGCTTGGTGGCCCAGCCAGTGAGCGGTGGGGAATAGATGACAGCTAACCTCACATTTTTGCTTAATGAGTCACTGATTTAGATTGTTCTCCTGTTGTCTAGTCACAGCTTCTCATGAAACTTGTAGGAATGAAATGGAGTTTGATCTCTCGGCTTCTTTGTCAGATGCAGTGGAAAATGAAAATTGGTTCCTATGCTGATACGGTGTAGCAGGCAGACAGCATGATGCATATCTCTTTCTTATGAAAAAAAGAAGATAAAATAGATTAATAAGTTGAAAATAGTATTCTAGATGTATTGGATTTTTGTGGTATGCACTAGGATTTTATCAAAATGTTAGTTATAGTTGTTGCATGCAAAAAACATCTGTAACTTCTGTATTGTGTTCATGTTCCTTTGCAGTTGTTAGTCTGCTACTTGTAAATACACACTTTTATGTGGTGAATCTCTCTGATTACAGTTGACAAAAAAGTGTACAGTCTTTTATCTTGAATGGTCCGGCATGCAAGGATGTTCAACGTTTATGTAATCAGTCTGTATCTGTTGGATTACAGTGATCCTCTGCATAGTCGCAGTCCGTAATTTGCGAGATCCCATACACGCTGTTGATTTTCCAGTGAGTTGCGGGACCTGGCGCGTGCGCAGAACATACCATGACCTCATTCTGATCGGCCTCCAGACCTGCCTCTCGTGCAGCTCCAGCCCCACCTCCCCACTCATATGGCTTGCACAGCCAGCCCCGTCCCCACTCCCCCCCGCCCTGCTAGCAGGACCTGGGACTCAATCGCCGCTGTCGGGGCGCCGGGACTCCTGCTGTGGTGCCCGGACTCCCCAGCTGCTGCTGCAGTGCTGGGACTCCCCTGCCGCTGCCGGGGCAACTGGGACTCCCTCGCTGCTGCCGTGGCGCCGGGACTCACTCGCCGCTGCTGTGGCGCTGGGACTCCCCGCTCGCGTGGTGCGTGGCGCCGGCACCCACCACTCACCCCCTGTCCCAGCACTCGCCCCCCATGCCAGCAGAGCACAGCCAGACATCTGAAACAAGCCCCGATCTCAGGACCCTCCTCCAGACCTTATTAGGGGAGGGGGTGTGGCTACAGGCGTGGCATACTCGACTACGTAGTGGGTTCACTATCTTTGCGGATTTCACGATTCACATGAGGCGGACCAGACCCAACAGCCCGCGAGTAACGGGGGATCACTGTAATTGTTTTTCGTGAAAGTAGACAGTTGCTCACTAGAGATTGTGGTCCCAGCATAGAGAACAGAATTAATTTGGTATTTTGATCACAGAGAGATGGGATGGCCTGAAAAATGGAAAAGATTTTTGGCTCTGCCTCTACCTGCAGTGATGAGGAGATCCTTCGTGGCCTTAGGCACTGCAGTATGGTGCTTGCTGAGGGTCACAGAAGTGACTGCACTTAGACCTCAAGGAACCTCCTCAACCAGGCATTTGCATGAGCTCTGGTGTGTCAGGGAACTGGATGTGTGCTCCCACTGCCTGACCTGACTCCCCTGTCCTGAGAGGCTTTGCAGTTCTTTCATTTTTTAGCAGAAGCACACAAACTGTAAAGGGAACAGGCGCAGGACTGGGAGTCCCTGTTTCTGTGAGGGGATATGTGGCCAAAAGCAGCTTGTTCTGAGCCAGGTCTGGTGTCACTAAAACTTTTAGATCTATTACATGGCTGTCAATGAGGTGCCATTAGTGGACCCTTTACCTTGTGCAGGTAAAACCAGGTTGAGTTCCCTTGTCTTTGCATGAATCCTTCCTTTTGTATGAAGCCAAACGTATATGTTAGAACCATTCTGCAAGGCAAGCTGTTCAGAGAGATGCTCTGAGCTTCTCTATTTATTTACTGATTTATTTCCCTGGGGACTGCTAGTAAATAAACATGGATTTTATTTATTTCTTCGTTTTATTTTGCATCTATGTTGACTGTCTGGCATTGAGTTCAGGTTGCTGAAGTGTAAGAGATTCCTGTCTGCTGTCACGGTGCATGTGGCAGGGTATGGTTCCTAGTGGGGCAATGTGCCCTTTCACAACTGGAGCATTTGTTGGTGGTTGGAAGGGCGAGCGCAGAGGGTGGTGGTGAATGGTGCAACATCGGACTGGCGGCCAGTCACCAGCGGAGTCCCACAGGGGTCAATGTTGGGCCCAGTACTGTTCAACATCTTTATCGATGACATGGACGAGGGAATTCAATCCATCATCAGCAAGTTTGCAGATGATACTAAGCTGGGGGCAAATGTTGAACTGCCGGAGGGTAGGAAGGCCCTCCAGAGGGACCTTGACAGACTGGAGAGATGGGCAGGCTCCAACAGTATGAGGTTTAACAAGACTAAGTGCCGGGTTCTTCACTTCGGCCATAACAACCCCATGCACCGCTACCGGCTGGGGGAGGAGTGGCTCGAGACTAGTGAAGTGGAGAGAGACTTAGGTGTACTGATTGATAGGAAACTCAATATGAACCAGCAGTGTGCCCAGGTGGCTAAGAAGGCCAACGGCATCCTGGCCTGCATCAGGAACAGTGTGGTCAGTCGGTCCAGGGAGGTTNTGTTAGATGGTGAGTTGGACTAGATGATCCTTGTGGGTCCCTTCCAACTCATAATTTTCTGTGATTCTGCGATTCTGTGATTTCAGCAGAGGCTGAATCTTGAATAAGCACATAGTGTGGGGAAACTTGCTGTCTTCAGAAATGCTCATTGTTTCTGCAGGTGAAGCATGCTTATGGATAATCTCTTATATCTATTCTTTAGGTAAGCAAAGGCATTAGTGGGCAGGGGATTCTCTTAAGCGTCTTTAAATGAAAATCAAACAGATTTTAAAAGTGCAAGTTGTAGTTGTGCTGTGAGCAGCTTCTCGGGTCTGAGCCATGGATAAAATGATGAAATAAGAAAGAGTTCAGAATAAAAACAAATCTGTCCCAAAAGATATGGAATGAGGCCCACTACACATTGCTGTTATTTGCATACTACAAGGGAGAACTAATTTATGCAAAAGAAAGAGGAGGAGTGAAGAACTGTATTTTCTGTACAGCAGTATGTTTATCAGATACCCCAGTGATACCCCAGTGGGATTTTTGAATGTAGTGGGAGTTTGTTATCTTCAAATCAGGTTACAGTTCATCCTTTGTTCTGGCAACAAATTACATAAATTTTGAAAATTAGAAGCTGTTTGGCATTTAAGGATTAGATAGTACCTTCAGGCAGACTTGAAGGTGCATCCCCAGGCAAACCTGTGCTACTCATGCAGCTCCTCTGCCAGCTGATGGAGTTCCCAAAGAATGGAGAGCTAACCTGGGGAAAACCAGTAACAGCTTTTGCTGGCCCCACATGCTGACCTTCTCCTTGCAGGGGATGGAAACATGCCGGGACTTGGGAAATGATGGGGTTGATGTGGGACAGGGCAGCAGCAGGGGACTGGACCTGTGCATTGTGGACAGAGGATCAAAGGATTCAAGTGGCCCCTGATCCAGCACTGCAGGGTTGTACCTCCATGGCATGGATCCTTTTTCGGGTCCTCCTCCAGGGAGAGCTATTTATGATTGTTTATATCAATCACTGCAACTCCCTGTGCTACTCAGCTGGAGCAGCCGCAGAGGACAGAGGCTCAGTGGCTCCATCGTAAATCTCCCTTGAGACTGAAGCCCCTTGAAACCAGTGTGGCTTTTGACATGTTTTCTTTCATTTGCATAAAATAGCTTCTCACAAACGCCAACAGCATCAGGAAAAGAGGACACCAATGATAATATCACTATATTCACCAGGATCTTGGATGGTCTGCTGGACGGCTATGACAACCGACTGCGCCCAGGACTAGGAGGTAGGATAATATGTTGGCTGTGGCCAGTCCCCAGCTATACAGGGCCATGATCTATGTGATGCCCTCTTAGATGGGTACCTGCTCTTGTCCTTGACGAGGGAGTTGTGTTTGATTAACTAAATAAGTCCAGAAAGTAGATTTGTCTCCTAGCAAATGGAGAACGATATTAAGTTCACTAAAAATCATCTTCTTTCGGTCACTGAGGTCATCTGAGGTTGGTTAGGAGAGCACCTGTGATACATTTCTTTTGTAACTGGATACAGTTTGGCTTTTTCTTTCTGGTTCTTCCTAAGTATGTTAGCTAGCAGGTTGCTTCAAGGTGCCCTTACTGGTCAGCCTGCATAAAATTATGCTGGTGACACATATCTCTTTTAAAAACAGGTCCCCAAAACATCCATTTTTAGACAACTACAGCAAATCTGTATTGATATGTCATTTTGATAACCTCTACAGCAACTATTTTAAGACCGTAGCATGTGAATAGTTGTGAATAGCATGTGAAGAGGTTGCCATCCTAACCTTGTTGAGCCCTCCTTCAGCTTTCTATCCTCCAGATTTCTCTCATCTTCTACCCATGTGTAAACCATCTGTTATGTTTCTTCCTGGCCCTTTTTTAATCTGGCTACCCCCACCCCTTCCTCTTGTGAGACCAACACATTGCTTTCATCCCTTTCTCTCCTTCTTCTCTCACTTTACACAGAGATGCTTGAAAATAGGGCTCGATGCTCTTATATAACAAACTTCTGAGATTCTGCCCTTAAATTAAATTAGTCCTGGATTTGAAAAGATGCCAGAAAGATTTAGAGACTTGAGGGTAGAAGTAATTTCATCTCATTTTGGACATCTCTAATATAGATGTCTGAAATCAGACCGATCACCCAAGCCAGCAGAGAGGAATAGGTCCTTCCAAGATACAGTTCATCTCATCCTCTAGTAGGTATTGAGTAAGTGCCAGCAATATGCACTCACATCCCAGAAAGCCAATCACATCGTGGGATCAGAAGAAGGGTGGCCAGCAGGTTGAAGCAGGTGATTCTGCGCCTCTGCTTTTGTGAGTACTGTGTTCAGCTCTAGGCCCCCAGCACAAGAAGAACACGGACCTGTTGGACTGAGTACAGAGGAGGCTACCAAGATGGTGAGAGCTGGAACTCCTCTTCTGTAAAGACAGGCTGAGAGAATTGGGGTTGTTCAGCCTGGAGAAGAGAATGCTCCAGGGAGACCATATAGAAGCCCTCCAGTGCCTAATGGGGCTTACAGGAAAGATGGGGTGGGGCCCTTTGCCAGGGAGTGCAGTGATAGGACGAGGTATAACAGTTTTGAACTGGAAGAGGGTAGATTTAGTGTGGGTGATGAGGCACTGGAACAGGTTCCCCAAAAAGGTTGTGGATGCCCCATTGCTGAAAGAGTTTAAAATCAGGCTGGATGGGTCTTTGAGCAACCTAGTTGTGTCCGAAGGTTTGAATAAGACATCTTTAAGGTCTCTTTCAACCCAAACCATTGTCTTTCTGTGATATCTGATCAAAACCTATGAGTCAGAGGAACTGCACCCGTAAAGGGTTTGTTTTTTTCTGATTGTAACAACTGAGCCTGGACTCCCAGAGGTCGACAACTGCATTTGATCAGGGGTGAAATGCCTCCAAAGCATCCTCTTAATTTTAAGCTTTTGAGGATTTTTGGTGATTCAGAAATTATTAATAGATAAGTGCATCACAAATACATATTTGCATCTTAAAGTAATTACTAATGCAGAGCCAATATTTATTACAGAGAGAATAACCCAGGTGAAAACAGACATCTATGTTACCAGTTTTGGTCCTGTGTCAGACACAGAAATGGTAAGTTAGCATGTGGCTGCCACCTCTGTTATATTTACTCAGCTAAAGTAATTTTTTAACCATTGCTTCTATTCAGATCCTGCAATACCCTGACTGTTTCTTTGTGCCAGGAATACACCATTGACGTTTTTTTCCGACAAAGCTGGAAAGATGAAAGGCTGCGATTCAAAGGACCTATGCAACGCCTCCCTCTTAACAACCTGCTCGCCAGCAAGATTTGGACCCCAGATACTTTCTTCCACAATGGCAAGAAGTCTATTGCTCACAACATGACAACCCCAAACAAACTTTTGCGCCTGGAGGATGATGGCACTCTGCTGTATACCATGAGGTAATAACCAGGATTGATTTCTTCTGATGCTGATTCCCAACTATCCTGCAAGTATTTGCGGGGAGCATCACTTTCTCCACTCCTATTAGAACTGGGCAACCAATCTTTCACACATATTTATGTGAATATCAAGAAAGATGGAAAACATAATTGCTGCCTACAAGTACCAATTAATTTGTAGCTTCTGAATACTGCTAGTGCTTAAATATTTCCTTTGGTTAAATGGAAGGCATATTCTCAACAGATTTGATGATTCAGTTCATCTTTTTTATGAAGGTCTGTTCTCTCTTACTGTTTGTACGTATTTGCAGCTGTAGTGCCAACTGCAGGGGAACAGTCTGCAAGACCAGAAACTGAGTCTTTGTTCTGGGGCAGTACATCTTGAACCTTTGGAGCTTTTGTTTTGTTGGGTTTTTTGTTTTCATTTCACTAATAGCATTAAAAGGCAAACGAGCATAGGGATAAGTGAAATAAGCTAGAAGCACTATGAAGTTCCTTTAGCAAGTATTATCCTGGAAACAAAGCTGAGACAGTATATTGAAACAAGCTGGGGTCTCAGATCAGGGTTGTGCTACTCATCTGATTAGAGGATACTGTGGAACATCATCATTGCATAAACTATATGGAAGATATCAGTGATTTTATAGGATTGTCTGTGCCCATGGCACCAGGGTTGTGGGCTCGATCCCTGGGTGGGCATTCGCTTGGGAGTTGGACCAGATGATCTTTGTGGGTCCCTTCCAACTCGGAATATCTTGGGAACCTGTGTGAAATTCTTCTCAGGCCAAATCCCACATCAGTGTATGGCAGTTTGCTCATTAAAGGTAATTAACCTGTAGTAATTAAGACTGCTGTCTGTCTTCAATAGGGTTTTCTCCAAGAGCATAGTCATATGGATGACACTTGAAAAAGAGGTGAAAGAAAAAAGCCTACTGAGCAACAAAATGTTATTCAGATCTTTTCACATACAAACCCAGAGTGGTGCCTGAGGCCCAGCAAAGTGCTCAGGAGCCTGAAGTTGGCTGCTGAGATGCCCAGGTTTTCAGTAGGCAACCATAACCAAGTGCAGGGAGTTGAACTCTTGCCCGTGCTGTGTCCTGCTGCGGGGCCACAGGCTGCTACACATTGCAAGGGCAAATCCCAAGGTCACTCACATGACCAATGATTAAGACTTGTTGCAGCTCAAGGAGATTATGCTTATGTACACAGGCACCTGGAGCTTCCCAAGTTTTATTTCAGGTGTTTTAGACCTGTTATATACTTTGGGCCTAGCCTTAAATCCCTTCTTCTGAACAGAAAAAGAGATACAATATCTTCTGGTCAGACCCCATCTTGAGTACTGCGTGCAGTTCTGGGCTCCCCAGTTTAAAAGGGATGTTGAGCTGCTTGAGAGGGTGCAGAGAAGGGCAACGAGGATGGTGAAGGGACTGGAGGGCAGGCCCTACGAGGAGCGACTACAGGAACTGGGACTGTTCAGTCTGGAGAAGAGGAGGCTCAGAGGGGACCTCATTGCTGTTTACAGCTACCTGCGGGGAGGTTGCAGCCAGATGGGTGTAGACCTCTTCTTCCAGGCTGACGACACCAGAACGAGAGGGCACAGCCTCAAGCTACGCCAGGGGAGGTTTAATCTTAACGTTAGGAAGCGGTTTTTCACGGAGAGAGTAATTGCATATTGGAATGGGCTGCCCAGGGAGGTGGTGGAGTTGCCATCCCTGGAAGTGTTTAAGAGAAGACTGGACGAGGAGCTTAGTGACATGGTCTAGCTGGGGGGTGTAGGGCTGGATGACCCTGGGCCCCTTCCGGCTCGGAGTGGCCTGCTAGACTGTGAGGCATCTAGGTTGGTATTACGCTCTAGGATGTGCTCTTGGTCACTGTACGGGTATTAGATGGTGAGTTGGACTAGATGATCCTTGTGGGTCCCTTCCAACTCATAATTTTCTGTGATTCTGTGATTCTGTGATTCTGTGATTCTTACCTAAGTCCTCACAGCTCTAGACCGTCAGTTATAACTGCACTAGTGCTAAAAGGACTTACATAGGATAGAAATCATGTTTAAAAGAAGAAAAACCCCCACTAATTTTCTCTTCTACTATGTGTATTGCTGTTCTTACTAGCCCTAAATTAGTGATCAAAATAAAAAGCTGAAAAAATGTGAGTATACATTTAAAAGTCAGAATAGCTATCAGATAAACTTCTTTTCTCAAAAATATTAGTAGTACCATCCTTAAAACCAGTCTCAGTGGTGCCTGGACTGCATAAGTGCCACTCCAGAAACTGCTGCAGTGTCAGTGCCTCATTATCTGGGTAAAGTATTTGTGTAAGTGAAGTCCAGGTCGGACTGGGATAAAACATAACACTTCTTGGCAAACTCTCAGCTGACATGTTATTTCTGTGCAAGCACTGGCTTTTGCAGTGTTAAAGAAATACGTACAGTGAAGGACTAATTCATGAAGTGAGGAGCTGAGCCACCAGAGCTAGCGGAGTGAGACCTGGGTGAGCAAGGCTTAGGTGAGCTCATCACTGAATCTGAGTTACCTTGTCAAGGTGCCTCTCTGGTGAAAATGGCAGTGTATTGTCAGGTGGTACAGGTACGATATTGAGGAAAAGCTCAGCATATGTAGCTGGAGAAAATACGGGTTTGACACAGACTTTCTCATTATTCCACTCAGTCCTTTTTCTCCTGATTTGTTGGGATTGGTGGTTTTGTAGACGACAGAAAGGAGAATGCTTTTGTAACCTGAAAAACAGGTAACTTTTTTTTCTGTTGCTATTGTGTGTGGATGTGCATATGTATGGAAATAAAATTTCCACTAACTGTGGCATATGTGATAAGAAATGGAGCGCAAAACATTTAAAATAGCTTCTCTTCCACTATTGCAAGTAATAACTTTTAAGTGTTTATGCTATTCTGCTTAAACATGAGATAGGAGCGTGCTTTTCTAATGTGCATGGAGCTGTGCTCCTTTAGAGGAAGCAGATTTTTTTGATGGGTGTTGCAGCAGCATGAGTGATGCTGTGCCTGGAGGTGGCTTAAGGATCCCATGACAACCTGTGCAGAGGTGACTGTGGCAAGCAGCCAGCCCCTTCAGCTGCCTTGGCGTGTCCCGATGAAGGTAACAGCTCAGCAGTTTCCTAGCATGCCTTTCCATGAGAAGATAGGCAGCATTGGGCTTTTTGAGGGGAGAGCTGCTTGTTTCAATGGTAGTGTGCTGTCAAGGTACTGGGTCTTAACTGGGGTTTCAACCCCATTTCCTGTAGCTCCCATCAAGCTTACTCAGTTCTCAGGATCTGTGGATGTGTAGACAGCCCTCTGTTAGCTCTGCATTCTCTTCGTTTCCAAGGAGGAATTGCGAGCTTCCCAGACTGTACGTAGGAGTATTCTGTGTGGGGAGGATTGGACCCTCTGTCATTGACGGAGATGCCTGAATTGCTTTTGCAATCTCGCATCTGGCTGCCTGAATGAAGAGGAGGAAAGCAGCCGAGCCAATGGCGACCTTTCATCCTATTTCACTTCCAAATATACCCAGTAGGATCAGCTGAGCAAACTTCCAGCTTTAGCACTTGTCAGGGCATACATTTTCATGACACATGTGTTTACTTATAAGGAAAAATGTACTCTTCATACGTATTGCATTTGGTGATATGTTGTCTAGGTCAGAAGTTGAGGGGATGTATGTTGCTAGGGAAATCTGATAAATGGGCTTCTATATACGTGTGGCATAAAACCCCTTCTGCATCATATAGAATCACAAAATGTCCTTAAAGACAGATTTCATATGCAGCAGTGTTCTCTGCAGGGAACGAGTTAATAATTCTGCTTGTCTTTCTCTTGGGAGGACCTATTAGTTTTATTTTGCTAATCTAATTTATAAATGTTACACTGGTGAATGGAATGTTGCAAATTCTGTTTCTGCCCCTAGAGGGGAGTATTGTCCGTAGCTCCACTTTTAATTCTTTTTTTTTTTTTTTTCAAGTAAGGCCACCGGTATAAAAAGAATAGAAAGTACACTTCATATCTCCCTAATATGGGAAAAATGGGTTTTTGAATGGAGGCAAAAATTAGATTATTTCCCTTTAAAAGCGAAAATATATTCCATTAATCTTACCTTAGAAATAAATGTAAAAAGCACAAAATTTGTTAATTCCATGAAGCTATTCTGAAAAATTGGAATGGTGATTTAAGCAAAATTTTTAGGCTAAGAAGAGAACTATCATGTTTCAGTGAGCTGCATTTTCTTCGTTCATTGGGAGTTGGCTGTAAAGACAGAAGCTTTGATAAACTTTGCTGCAGGATGCCAGAAAAAATGCTGCAAAGAAGCCAAAAATTGTATGAAGTAAAGCATGCTCACTAGAGCTAAAATTTTGGACCATGAATTAACTTTTCACCAGCAGCTCAGAGGCATTTTTTTAAATGATTTTCTATCTGCTTGTAGATATTGAAAAATCTTTCTTGTGCCAACACAAGAGCCCCATTCTCACTATCAGATTGAAAGGACCCCAAACTCCTTTTGCTACCACTGGGACTCTAGCGCATCTGATATAAACTGGGATGTTGAACAGGACGTGGTCATATGTCTGAGGAGTGTACAAACTGATTTTTCCCATGTTATTATGATGACTGAAGGTTGCCAGAGATCTTGATAGGTTTTACAGTTAAATCTGTCTCAGTAATTTGCTTATGAATAATTTACCAGCTGGAGAATGCAGACTTTTTCAATAGTGTATTAAAAAACTCCAAAATTTTTAGTACAGTCCTGAAATACAGTTATCTTTGCTCCTGCAAGATACTTACAATTCAGAAATGTGTTGGATAGTTATCCACTTGATGGCAGCATTACCACGCTGCTTGCTCTGCTGTAGTGCATACACAAGTTTAGTCTGAAAATATTGTTTCTTGGATTAGCAGTGAGCGTAAAATTTTACATGCAAGTGTACAGATGTCCTGGATGCACGTTAGAACAAAGTCTGCTCTTCCATAAAGGATTTGGATTAGCAAGGTAACCATTTGATGCTGTAGAGCTATAGATCATAAACCCAGTTGACCAGAAGATATGATGCTGCTTGCAAGACATCCATTGGGAAAGCTAGGTTTTGTTTCCTCATTGTTGTTGTTTTTTTTTTTTTTAAGGAAAATTAATCTATGAAAAATGTGTGAGTTCTCAAGGTCTGATTTTTTCAGAAGGCAGCCTGTCCCAGATGCAGTTTTGCTGATGTGTCCCTGAATGGAAAGTGACCAGCAAAGATGGACTCTGAGATTAGCTCAGTTGGTTAAATCTTGGTGATGATAATACCACAGTCATGGATTCAATCCCCTGTTGCACTCGATGATCTTTGTGCATCCCTCTCCAACTCAAAACATTCTGTGATTCTGCAAATCTGTGCTTAAAAATGAACTCTTAGTTTTCTATCAGCCAGCCATATAAATGGGAACATTTCTATTCAGTTGTGTTTCTTATTTCAAAGGGAAGATTTCCTTTATATATCCATTTATATTTATAGAAAGAGATCTATAAATGATTTTTAGGCATTATGTAAGTATTACAAAACTAATTAGGAGCTATGAAGCCATACAAATACACATTTCCTTTCTCTGTGATAGACTTGCTGCATTTTCTTTCATATTCAAGCTTCAAAACTGCCTGAAGCTGGAAGAAAAAAACAATTTCTTCACATCGGGCTGAATCTTTCAGAGTGATGAAAAACTGCCATGGTGGCAAAGTGCTCTTCATGAATTCAGATTTTGACAGAGCGAGAGAATATATGAAGTGAAGGCCCTTCCCTGAGGATAGCAGCAGGATTCTTGTCTTAACACCAAGCCTATTGGTTCCCATCTCTCTGCTCTGATCACACATTACCCGTTTTCTCAAAAGTCCTTCAAGGAACCAAGATTTGTTGTTTTAAGAAATCCAGGGCTGGAGTTACCCGAAGGGAGAGAAAGGCATCAGAAGAGACTGTGGTATAATACATTCAAAACAGGCAATTATGACCTACCCTATGTAGAATGTGTGACAGTGGCCTATTCTGGTGGTAATAAAAGTGGACAGAGCCCCACAGAGATCTCCATTACAGAGGTGGAAACTCACACAGTACGTGCAGAATTGACTAAAAGACAAAACCTGAATCAGAACCAGCCTGGCCTTGGATGAGGGGGATACGTGCTTGGACTTTGAGGGGTTGCAAAAGGTACAACTTCAGTTCTGGATCTGAGCTGAGCTCAGAGGCAGATCCAACTTTCCTTTGGTGAGCTAATACAATTTCTGCCAGATTCCTTTGTGCCTCCTCTGCTTATGAGGATGAACCAGCAGGACTAACCTGATGTGCTGGGTATGTGTGGACGGGGTGACTGAACAGTAACTGGAGGCAAGCAATGCCCTGACAGGTGTCCCCCACACACCCCCAGGAATGCACAGCTGCCTTGATGACTCTGTCTTTGCCCAATCTGCAGATGAGTCCCAGCTTCTGACGCTGGGGGCTTTGGAAGTACCTGGAAGATACTGAGGAATTATTATGCTTGTGTTATCTTTTTTTATTATCGGGGGAGGATAACATTACAGTGCACTCCCTAGTCATTTAACTTAAACTGAAATTAAAATCTTTGTCTGCCTAAACAGAAATACCATCCCCTGAAGTACATTTATGTTTGTGCTGAAGCGTCCGACTGCTAATGAATAGTCTATAATGTGCTGTGGTGGAGGGCACCAGGCAGGAGGGATGGGATTCACCTTAGCTAATTCTGTTCATCTGTAATGTTGATCACTGCAGCTGAGCCTCTTGGCTCAGAATTGCTCCCAGAGCAGGAGGGTGACTTAAGGAGTTAAGTGACCATACTATCTGCTGCTCCAGCTGGATCCCTGCAAATCTATGGGGCCTGATGGCATTCATCTAAGAATCCTCAAAGAGCTAGCTTGTGTAATTGCAAAGCCTCTCATGTTTTGAGTGGTCTTGGGAATCCACACAGGTCACAGCTGACAGGAAGCTGTTGAACATTGTCCTGATTTTCTAGAAGGGCAAGAAGGAGGACCCCAGAAACTAGGCCTGTCAGTGTTCATGGGTCAAGCACAGAGGGTAATAGTGAATAGGGCAACATCAGACTGGTGTCCTGTCACTGGTGAGGTTCTTCAACATCTTCATAAATTACTTGGAAGGGTGGAACGGATGCTAAGCAAGTTTGCAGATAATGCAAAACTTGGAGGAGCTGTTAACAAACCCCGAAGGCAGAGCGAGACTACAGAGAAACCTTGACAAATCAGAGGACTGGGTAATCACCAACCATATGAAGTTCAACAAGGGGAAGTCCTGGATTCTGCGCCTGAGGTGAGGCAACCCTGAGTGTACAATACAAACTGGGGAATGAGACACTGGACAGCAGCACTATGGAAAGGGACCTGGGAGTCCTGGTCAATGGTTAGTTTAAAATGACTCAGCAGAGCCCTGACAGCTAGGAGGGCTTGGGGGCATCAGGCAAAGCATCACCAGCTGGTCAAGGGAGGGGATGGTTCACAGGTTATTCTGAGTTGGAAGGGACCCACAGGATCATCTAGTCCAACTCCCAAGCGAACGCCCACCCAGGGATTGAACCCACAAGCGTGGAACCATGGGCACCACGCTCCATCCATCCAAGCCTCCCATCATCTAGGCCATGTCATTAAGTTCCACATCCAGTCTTTTCTTAAACACCTTCAGGGATGGCAACTCGACCACCTCTCTGGGCAGACCATTCCAATGAGGGATCACTCTCTCTGTGAAAAACCTCTTCCTAACATCCAGCCTAAACCTCCCCTGGGGTAGCTTGAGGCCATGTCCTCTTGTTCAGGTGCTGGTAGCCTGAGAGAGGAGAATCACACCCGCTTGACTGCAACCTCCCTTCAAGTAGTTGTAAACAGCAATGAGGTCACCTCTGAGCCTCCTCTTCTCCAGGCTGAACAACCCCAGCTCCCGCAGTCACTCCCCACAGGGCTTGTTCTCCAGTCCTTTCACCATCCTTGTCGCCCTTCTCTGGACACACTCAAGCAGTTCAACGTCCTTCTTAAACTGGGAAGACCAGAACTGGACACAGTAGTCAAGATGTGGTCTGACCAGCGCCAAGTACAGGGGAAGAATAACTGTCGCACTCTGCTCTGCACTGAGGTGGCCTCACCTTGAATATTGTGTGTAGTTTGGGGCACCACAATATAAGAAAGAAATTAAGCTATTAGAGAGTGTCTGAAGGAGGGCCACAAATATTTGGAAGTGTCTAGAGGGGAAGCCATCTGAGGAGTGGCTAAGGTCACTTAGTCTGTTCAGCCTGGAGAAGAGGAGACTAAGAGGAGACCTCATTTGAGTCTACAACTTCCTTGTGAGGGGAGGAGGAGAGGCAGGCACTGATCTCTTCTCTGTGGTGACCAGTGGCAGGATGCAAGGGAATGGCCTAAAGTTGTGTCAGGGGAGGTTTCAGTTGGATATTAGAAAAAGGTTCTTTACCCCCAGAGGATAGTTGGGCACTGGAAGAGGCTCCCCGGGGAAGTGGTCACAGCACCAAGCTTGCCAGAGTTCAAGAAGCATTTGGATGATGCTCTTGAGCACCTGGTGTAACTCTTGAGGATTGTCCTGTGCAGGGCAGAGAGCTGGACTCAGGATCCTTGTGGGTCTCTTCCAGTTCTATTATTCTGTGTTTATTTCAGATGTCTACTTTAATATGAAGGATGCTTATTTCTCTCCACTCACACCTTAGGGGTTCCTTTTTTCTTTTTCCACAGTGTTATAAAAGGAGCATCTCATATATGGTATCTGTGTTTAGTCACATGAGTCGCATCTTAGTTATTTCCAGTGGTGTTTCCTACCCCCGTGCTTATGTGGCCTTGAAATATCTGGTATGCCAGCAACCTAAAGCTATGGGATGTTCTAGCCAGTAGCCAGTCTTGTAACTGTTTTGTGGAGGACTTGCCCTGTTTCCACTCCAGACAACATCAAGCCCAAGGTTGCGCAAGTGTAGCACGTTTAAATGCACATAGCCTGGGTTCAGTCCTCCACTTTTTTTTAGGTCGGTGTAGGAGGCAGTATAGTGCTCAAGGAGGAGCTCAAGAAACAACTGTCACTAGGAGATTTGGCCCTTCCTTCCGTGAGGTTGCACTACAGCAAACAGGTGCTTATGCTGTAGCAGATGCTAGTGCTGGTGGTGGTATAAATTGCAAACAGATGGTAAATTGAGGCCTGTTTAATGACTATTTATGGTGTTAAACAGCTGAGGGATCAGAGGGCTCTTTTACTGCAGCAGTGAACACCCACAAGCTGCCCCTTTAACTGGCCCGTCACAGCTGAATCAAGAACATGTAGCATTTTAGAAGCAAGGCAAAAACCCCCAGGGCAATAATGTCCAGCTTGGATGGCTGAACAACCTTCTTCATGTGCCAGTAGGGTACGTACAAATAGGCATGTGTTTCCGTGTGAAAGACCACATAATCAAATCGCTTGCTGCTTGCCCCTTTCGCACAGAAGTGTGGAGAGCATTAAGGTTACACAAAAAACAGGCAATCCTGATAAGGGGTGACGTTACAGGTGGATATAGAAATGTGAGGTGAATAAGAGGAGGCTGGGGTTAAATGCGAGTGGTTGAAACGAAACTGTGGGGAGAATCTTTTGAGCTCTAGATTATTCATCTGAACTTTGGAAAATAATAAAAGGTTTCAACTCTGCATTTTGTGTTGCCAGATCATAATCCTTCCTACCTACCCTGCCATACAGTTTACATGTGACAGAGCCCAAATGGACTGGTACTGCCCATCTGGTGTCTGCCTCTCCCTGCCCCTTCTCCACCCCCCACCATTACTCTCTAAATCCAGCTCGTTTTTCTCTGTAGAAAATACTGCAATATGGACAGTTCTGTGCCTGTCAGTAGAAATATAAGGGGTGTGTAAAGAGGGAGGAAGGAATAGGATGTCTGTGCAGCCAGGTAGCCCTCATCCATGTGGAACATGGGGCATACTGACAGGCAGAAATGGAAAAACAAAAGCCCTTTTGGCCAGTCAGAAAATCTGCACTGATCAAATTGCCTAGAAACTGGAGGATGAGTGCATTGTGTCCATCACAGTCACAGTATCACAGGGTTGATAAGGTTGGAAAAGATCTTGAAGATCATCAAGTCCAATCTATAATCCAACTAAAACCTAACATCTATAACATTTATATCATGACCCTCAACACCTCATCCAGTCTACCCTTAAACACCTCCAGGGATGGTGATTCAACCACCTCCGTGGGCAGCGCATTCCAATGCCGGATCACTCTTTCAGTGAAAAACTTTTACCTAATGTCAAGTCTAAACCTCCCTTGCAGGAGCTTAAGACCATGACCTCTCGTTCTATCTCCAATGGCCAGAGAAAAAAGACCAACCCCTGCCTGTCTACAACCTCCTGTTAGGTAGTTATAGACAGCGATAAGATCACCCCTGAGCCTCCTCTTAGTACGTATTCAGTCCTTATTATTCATCACCTAGGATGCTTTCTGTGCTTCCTTTTTTCTCCTGGACTTGGGTTTTCTTCCACTGAAAGCAGGAGCCAGATAGGTGGTTGTGTGGCACCAGCTATTGTTCTCACTGGCTGGTTCTGCCACTAACTGGGACAGGTGTCTCTTGAAAGCCAAAAAGATGCTCATAGTTTAGTCTTACACAGCCCTTCAAGAACAATTTTACTTATTGCAGCTAGCACATTGTTGAACATGCCATCAAAAAGCAATGCTGATAAGGAGATCATAATCAAAATGTGTAGCATGTGCAGACTCTGACAATGCGTTGCATGGCATAATGAAGTGTAGGCTGAGCGAGATGTTATTTCCTCTTTTGCCTGCATCAACCACTGTATCAGCTTCTCAGCATTGCTAATGCCAGTTAGATTTTTGGGTTTTAATTTAAGAATTAAGTAAAAAAGGAAAACACTGCAGAGGCGAGATCTGGAAGCCTTTCTCACTGTGTGCCAAAAGAGCATCCATCATGGATAATAGAATAATCAACTCCCAGTCAACCCTGAAATTGTTGAGGATCTGCTGCTCAAGCTGGATCCCTACAAATATATAGGGCCTCACGGGATTCATCTCAGAATCTTCAAAGAGCTGGCTGATATCATCACAAAACCTCTCTCAATGATTTTAGCAGTCTCGGGAACTCAAAGAGGTCACAGCTGACTGGAAGTTAGTGATTGTTGTCCCAATTTTCAAGAAGGGCAAGAAGGAGGACCCCAGAATTAAAGTCTGTCAGTCTTACTTCAGTGCCTGGTAAAGTGGACAAGATTATTCTGGGAGATACTGAAAAACACCTGAAAGACAACACAGTCATCCATCACAGTCAGCACGGCTTCATGAGAGGAAAAGTCCTGCTTATCAAACGTGATTTCCTTCTATGACAAGGTAACCCACCCAGCTGATCGAGGGAAGGCACTTGATGTAATCTTTTCAGAGTTCAACAAAGCTTTCAATAATGTCTCACAGGAGCCTTCTGGACAAAATGCCCAGAACACAGCTGGATAAACATATCAGAGAATCACAGAATCACAGAATACTATGAGTTGGAAGGGACCCACAAGGATCATCNGGTGTCGTCATGTGGGAGGTGAGTGATTGAGCACAGAGGGCAACAGTGAACGGGGTAACATCAGACTAATGACCTGTCACTAGTGGAGTTCCACAGGACTCCGTCTTAGGCCCTGTGCTCTTCAGCATCATAAATGACTTGAATGCAGGACTGGAAGGGATACTAAGCAAGTCTGTAGGTGATACAAAACTAGAAGGAGCTGTGGATTCCCTTGAATGCATGAAGGCCTTGCAGGGAGACCTTGACAAATTAGAGGACTGGGCAATCACCAATCACATGAAGTTCAACAAGGGAAAGTGCTGGATTCTGCACCTGGGATGGGGCAACTCTGGGTGTACAATAAAACTGGGGAATGAGACACTGGACAGCAACACCATGGAAAGGGACCTGGGAGTCTTGGTCTTTGGCAAGTTGAAAATGACTCAGCAGTGCCCTTGCAGCCAGGAGGGCCAACTGTGTCCTGGGGCGCATCAGGAAAAGCATCCCCAGCCAGCTGAGGGAGGGGACTGTCCTATCCTGCTCTGCACTGCATTGGTGTGGCCTCACCTTGAATATTGTGTGCAGTTTTTGGCACCACAATATATTAGAGAGTGTCCAAAGGAGGGCAGCAGATATGTTGACGTGTCTAGAGGGGAAGCTATCTGAGGAGTGGCTGAGGTCACTTGGTCTGTTTAGCCTGGAGGAGACTGAGGGGAGATCTCATTGCAGTTACAACTTCCTNTCTTGGCTAAGGCTGGATCCACTTAACTCTTTTTTGGCATATTGGGGACATAGATTGAGATAGTTTTAAGATGAGTTTCAAGCAAACACTTTGTCTTTTATTAAGGAAAATGGTGATTCCTGTCCTCATGCTGGGAGCAGCACTTGGACTTGAGCCCCATAGTGGATGCTGGTTGCCAACACAGGTGGGGTCAAAGCACACCATTAAAGTGGTCCCTTTAATCAGGAGTAAGGGCAATATGTAGAAAGAAACAACTAAGAAGATGGAGATGGTTTGGGGATTAAGGCAAACGGGCAGAAAAAGTTTATATCTCTCTAGCCACAGTACCTTAGCATCTATAAAAGTTTTCTTGTATCCCCTTCATCAGTAACTCTTGCTATTAAACACTTATCTTGAATTAACTTTTCCCAAAAGCTAGTGGTGACTCTGCCTTTCTGCTCTCCTCTCCTTCCAAAGCTCTCTGTTTTAATTTGTTTGCATACTAAAGCTAGTAGCTGATAAGAAAAAGCACGTTTCTGCAGCTCTCTGTGGGCTCCCTGGGCAGGTGACCACCTTCACCTCCTGCCTGGCAGCTGCAGATAATACTCTGCAAAGTGTTTTCGGAAGTAGCAGGGTAGGAGAGAGATGATTGCATTGCTCGTTCCCCCTGCTCTTTTCCCACAAGTACGAGCAGATGCTTCTTGCATTGAGGGAATCACAGGAACAGCTGAGGGGTCTCTGCAGTGTCCTGAAGCGGGGTCTTGTGGGACAGGGTGCTCTGTGTCTCTCTTCTGCCTAGGAACCCCCACCACTTGAAGCACACTCACTGCAAATGTCTGGCTCCCTAATACCTCCATTTATTTCCTTGCCACATACTTGATTTTCACACCTCCTTCTTTTCCTTCTTGCTAAAAAGGAACAGTCTCTTGAAAGCATTGACATGCTTAATTCCCCAGTGGAAATGGTTGAAGGTGACTTTTCTGGAGTGATGAAGCCTTGCGCTTGAATTGTTATGCTTTTCTTAGAGGGATATTCACTTCCGTGTCTTGAAACAACTCCAGTAATCACTGCGTGTTCTTAAAGACTGTACATAATGAAGCTTTGATAAGGCTTTAATGTACAGTTATAGATCACAGATTAAATAATTTGTATGCCTAACTTTCTTTTTCAGATAGTTAAGGCATGCAATAGTATTTTGTTGATTGATTAACATTTGGATAGCGGTGTGAATATTTGGAACATTATGAAAGTGAATTTTTGTCATTAATAAATCAACAACTATAATCAGGGTTGGTTATGTCTTTTGGGTGAACAGTGGCCCCATTGAAGTCAGGGAGAATTTTACAGTNGGGGAATGGGCTGAAGTTGTGTCAGGTGAGATTTCAGTTGGATATTAGAAAAAAGTTCTTTACCCCCAGATGGTATTTGGGCACTGGAAGAGGCTCCCCCGGGAAGTAGTCACAGCACCAAACCTGCCAGAGTTCATGAAACATATGGACAATACTGTCATGCACCTGGTGTTTCTCTTTGGGGATGGGCCTGTGCAGGGTAGAGAGTTAGATTCGATAATCCTTGTGAGTCCCTTCCATCTCAGCATGTTCTGTGATTTTGTGACATATGCATATGTGTGTGTGTGAGTATGCATATGTGTTTATATAGACACAGTATATTTACTTAAAGAACACTAGGAGATGTCAGTTCCCTGTACTACATACTTAATTGTGCCGGGGCCTGAAACAAGTCCTGCTTCAAAACCGTTTGAAAGAAATGATAATTTGGTTATAGAACTGTTCTCAAGATATCACAGTCGGAGAACAGGTGAATAGTTGTATCCTCAAGGCTATATGAGTAATTCCACAAACCTGACCATGTGTTCACAGTTTGAAAAAACCCCAAAACTATCAACTCTGTTATTCTCCTATTTGTATGTGTGCCAGTGGACATTCTGGAGGTGCCACAAGGGCTCAAATTGTTCTGCAAATGTCCTGTTGGAGCAGGTACCCAGGGAAGCTTCTCCTGAAGTTGCCTCCTGGAAAGGGTCTGACCCAATCCTGGAGTCTCGCTTTGCGGGGAGCCAACCAGCCTCTTCGAGTGGGATATGTCTTGGCTAAGGCTGGATCCACTTAACTCTTTTTTGGCATATTGGGGACATAGATTGAGATAGTTTTAAGATGAGTTTCAAGCAAACACTTTGTCTTTTATTAAGGAAAATGGTGATTCCTGTCCTCATGCTGGGAGCAGCACTTGGACTTGAGCCCCATAGTGGATGCTGGTTGCCAACACAGGTGGGGTCAAAGCACACCATTAAAGTGGTCCCTTTAATCAGGAGTAAGGGCAATATGTAGAAATAAACAACTAAGAAGATGGAGATGGTTTGGGGATTAAGGCAAACGGGCAGAAAAAGTTTATATCTCTCTAGCCACAGTACCTTAGCATCTATAAAAGTTTTCTTGTATCCCCTTCATCAGTAACTCTTGCTATTAAACACTTATCTTGAATTAACTTTTCCCAAAAGCTAGTGGTGACTCTGCCTTTCTGCTCTCCTCTCCTTCCAAAGCTCTCTGTTTTAATTTGTTTGCATACTAAAGCTAGTAGCTGATAAGAAAAAGCAAGTTTCTGCAGCTCTCTGTGGGCTCCCTGGGCAGGTGACCACCTTCACCTCCTGCCTGGCAGCTGCAGATAATACTCTGCAAAGTGTTTTCGGAAGTAGCAGGGTAGGAGAGAGATGATTGCATTGCTCGTTCCCCCTGCTCTTTTCCCACAAGTACGAGCAGATGCTTCTTGCATTGAGGGAATCACAGGAACAGCTGAGGGGTCTCTGCAGTGTCCTGAAGCGGGGTCTTGTGGGACAGGGTGCTCTGTGTCTCTCTTCTGCCTAGGAACCCCCACCACTTGAAGCACACTCACTGCAAATGTCTGGCTCCCTAATACCTCCATTTATTTCCTTGCCACATACTTGATTTTCACACCTCCTTCTTTTCCTTCTTGCTAAAAAGGAACAGTCTCTTGAAAGCATTGACATGCTTAATTCCCCAGTGGAAATGGTTGAAGGTGACTTTTCTGGAGTGATGAAGCCTTGCGCTTGAATTGTTATGCTTTTCTTAGAGGGATATTCACTTCCGTGTCTTGAAACAACTCCAGTAATCACTGCGTGTTCTTAAAGACTGTACATAATGAAGCTTTGATAAGGCTTTAATGTACAGTTATAGATCACAGATTAAATAATTTGTATGCCTAACTTTCTTTTTCAGATAGTTAAGGCATGCAATAGTATTTTGTTGATTGATTAACATTTGGATAGCGGTGTGAATATTTGGAACATTATGAAAGTGAATTTTTGTCATTAATAAATCAACAACTATAATCAGGGTTGGTTATGTCTTTTGGGTGAACAGTGGCCCCATTGAAGTCAGGGAGAATTTTACAGTTATCTTTGGGAAAATCAAGAGTTTCATCTTCCCATTGCAAAGGACCTTTAACAGCCGCCTATAATCTTGTCATAAACTCTGTTTGAGTGAATCTAATCTTCCAGGGCTTTTATTAAGACACAATGATTGTGGAGGAGGGAAGCCTTTAAATGCTTCTGTTGAAAAGAACTGCCTTTGAGCAATGCTTGTGCTGTGAGAGAAAAATCCTGGTATGGGGACTGTCTCTAGCTCAGATAATTGTGCTGCACTGAGCACAGCAAGATCATTCTAGAGTCACCATACTGAAAGGATTAGGCAAAGGCTGTTTTATTTAGTACATATATGCATGCCAAGGCCTCCTTTCTCTTCTTTAAATAAATGCAAACTGGGGGTACTTGTACTATAATCAGCTGTGTAAACTAGAGTAGACAAAGGGTACCTAAGCTTTGTCACAATGTTAAAAGCCAAAGTGTGCAAATATCACCTCAGGTGATATTTGAAGGAGTAGACCCATGTATGAATTTCTTTGTGAGTCCTGGAGCTATGATCTGAATATATAGTTTGTAGTCTGCACCTAGGAGCAAATCTGTATGCAGAGACCCATTTTTCCTGCTCCCAAAGTATGAGATGGCTGCCGTGCTACTTTTATTTATGTATGCAATAGAAAATCCAGTCTCTTTGAAGCTGGAGTCAGTTTAGTGACTTTGTTTTTTAGGTCCTCACACAGTAATGAAAACCAGCTTCTGTTGGACACAGAGCACCCTGCAGAAATTCAGGGTGGTGACGTTTGTGCTGGGTATCAGAACACACAGTCAAGTTTTCTTACAAGTTTTCTGTCAAAATTTTTGTCACATTGGCCATTACAAGACACTTCAAAAGCCTTGGGTAATCCAGCCCTGCACCCCCTAGCTAGACCATGTCACTAAGCTCGAGTGGTCCTAGGATAGAGGTACTGGAAAAGGAAGGAAGCATGCAGATATCACTGATAGAGAGCAAAAGGAACTTTTTCATCCAAGGAATTCGTGTCAATCAAAGAAAAGGCTGTACTCAAGCACATTCACAGCTGCTGAACATGGTTCTCCCTATGCCAGGGCTAGACCCAGAAGACTAGAGTAAGCATTATCCTTTTAAGAAATGTTCTGCTTTTTGCTGGATGGGGAATTCAGAGGGGACAGAGGAGTAGCCTTGGTACCAGAAGGGTCTTTGGGTCTTCTGAGTCAGGTAATGGCAGCCAGATGCCCTCCAGCCTTATGTGCTACACTTTCATTTAAGACGGGCAAAATGAATTTCTGAAGGGATTTAATTAAATTTGACTAGGTAACAGTCTCTGTGCAACTCATCTTCATTCTTTTTCCACATTTACACCTGATAAATGTCTACAGCCATCCTCATTACACACAAGGGTTATTTCCAGAGGTGCAGGCATCAGGATACAATTCATAGGACAGTCAGATAAAATAGAAAGTCTTATGCATAATTCTGCATTGAATCTTCCTTCACTTCCTGATTCTACACCTGTTGCCTTTGTAAGATGGATATAAGGATCCCCTTCATCCATGTTTGCAGATGACAAGTATGCATATTAAAATGTTGCCAAGCTGCAGCCTTTGAAATGACATGCTTCAATTGTTGGTAGATAGAGAGACAGGAGATGGATTGCAGTAAAACATGTTAGCTTTCTTATGAACTCTTAGAGCAAGGTTTCTGAATTTATCTTGAAAATTAAATTTGCAATGCTTGGCACAGAAAATATAACAATGCACTGGAGGGATGGTACTGTTGCTTTCAAGTACCCATTAGAGTGATTTTTATGAAAAGGCTGCAAGGTCTGGGCAGGACGCTACTAGAACCAACTTGTTAAATTCATCCATATAGCATTCATAGTGACTGGCTTTCTGGCTTTGGTGTCCAAACACAGTCTCCACTGCAGACAACTCCATATTTGAGTGATCTTAAAAAAAATAAAGCACAGGAACAGTTTTGCCTAAGGGGAGGTATCTCAGACCTCAGTAATTTTTTTTTTCTATATTATAGCTTCCTGTCTCTTCTTACCAAATGGTACATTACCTCAGTTGTGAACTGGATGTTTTTTCTTTTGCTTTATATGGCATATTATCTTTACATTTTCTATTACTGTGTGCCATTTGCCTTTTTCCCTTCCTGTTTCCAATCTTATCCTCAGAATATGATCTCTAGCCAATGCTACTATGTATTATATTCTTCTGTGCTTATTTTGCCATTTCCAGCCATTGGTAAAGCTCCAGAATTTCTGTGTGTTGGCAGGGAGTGGAGCTGTTTCCCCCAGTTTATTTTCTATGTTGTTGGAATGCCCCGGCAAGGCATCATTGTGTTGTATTGAATTGAACTGGCTGAAAGCTGTGCCATCTGTACACAGGCAGATTGCTACCCTTTAGGATCCCCTTGGATAGAAGTTCTTGTAGCATTTTGGGGTGCTGATAGGAAGCAGTGAGTATATGCAGCTGGGGAGTATGGCTCCATGTTGCTATTGTGACAGGAAAGTGCACTTTCGCATTCTGGTAGTGGGGTGTTGTGGATCTCTTTGTAGATTTTTGCTCCCCAGGCAACAGTTTTCTTAGGAACCAGGCTGCCCTCCAGCAGAGTTCTGCATCAGCACCAGGCAGTCTGTGAGGCTTTGGGTGTCTGGTCTGTTGCCTCTGAGGTGGAATAGCAGCATAAAATGAGAAAGCCATAAGGATATTCATAATGTAAAATGAGATTTGCGTCCTCGCTATCCTGAGCAAACCGTCTGTATTATGCAAATATCAAAATGGCATAAATGAAACAGATTTTCTTTGTGCTAGAAGTAAGCTTCAGGTCTTTTGATATATTTGATGTATTTGATAACAATATAGCTGACATTACACTGCTCAGAAATTTACCTCAGACTTTTTTTAGTGTTCAGCTTGATTTGTCAGTCATACAGAACATCCATGGGTCATGTCTCTATTTTCCTAAGAGTTTTCCCTTCCCTACCTCTGTGTCCGCTCTAGAAAAAGTATTTCCACATAGTGGCAAAGTAGTCTAGGATAGAATCGCTTCTCTAGGCAATACATTGGGGAAGATGACCCTGTTGTTTTTTCCTGACAAGATGACCAGGTAATTCACAGTGTGTTGAACTGAAAAGGACTATCCCAATACCATGTGATTTCCACAGAAGCTAACTATAGTGCTATATAAAGTGATGTATATACAGCCTTGATAATATATAACTTTATATACAGTTACATACTTTTATTTATACTTGTTTGTTTTGCATATTTAAGTAGTTACATCTACATGTAATGTCTTATATGCAGATAATAAAGTCTTATGTCTGTAACAGTGCTATACCCAGGAGTCAAATTTCTAGTCCAGTTGAAGTATGTATAGAAAGCAGATAAGTGTAAGGTGTGTGGTGGAAGCTCCATCAAAGGAGTTCCTTCACATACTAATAAAAAAGAATGATCCTATTGAGACCACTTACATATATAAAATCATTTCATGTGTCTCAGAGTTACTAGGTAAGGCTATGGTATGCACACACAGTGCTCCACCTGGCTTATCTAACACTCAGTTTAACTGAGGGTTGCTGTGATTTCATCAGAAGCAAGGAGCCTTCAGGAAAAGCTTGTTTGTGTCAGCACCCATGTATTGTGGTGAGGGGCCTACAGAGAAGGTGAAAGGAAGGAAAATGATGTGTTTTCTTTTTATTCCCTCACAGATTGACTATCTCTGCTGAATGTCCCATGCAGCTTGAAGATTTCCCCATGGATGCACATGCTTGCCCATTAAAATTTGGAAGCTGTAAGTTCTATTCTTAAATAGGAAATAGAAAAAATACATTTTTTTCCTAGTTTTTCATGTTCAGCCATGTCTTGTGTCTTCTACAGATCTTTCACCCACCCCAGCAGCCCTCCCCTTGCTCATTAGGACCCCCAGTCTGCCTCTCTTGCTGCTCCCCTGCTGCTCCATTTCCATGACTATGCTTTATCTGTTCCAGCCACTTTTCCACTCATGCTTGCATGCTCCATGATAAATGGTGAGCTGATCAGTATGTTTTACACAGTATATCCACATCAAGTGTAACAGCCACTGTTAGAGTTGCAGATACAGACAACTAAGTTGATAACTTGGTTTTACATTTGTAGTAAAACAGAGCTTTCACTGGACTGATCAGATTGATGTGCAATTATTGTGGTATTTATATGAATCAAGCTGCACTGCAATACAGTATCTGCATTGCATATATTCAAAGAGATCTAGAATATTAAAAGAGGAAATATCTTTCCATTTGGCTTTAATAAATCCAGTCCTGTATCCTGTTAAATGATGTTGCATACACATGTACTTGTATATATATGCACACTTTATTTTAAATTGTATGCTCAACGATGATTTTTCCTCAATTCCAAGCCTCTAATCCACCACACTGCTGCTTTGCCAGAAGCTTACTTTAAAAATAACCTCAGGGAATCAAGTGGTTATATTTAAAAACAAAGCTCTTAATTAAAGTACAAATGAGGCTCATACACTAGACTTTTTTATTATTATTATTTTGGTGATCAAATCAGAAGTTCCAGGTGCAATCAGTGTATCTGAAGACTTTTTATAATTATCAGGAAAGGCATTTTGCTATCCCCTGAAGCCACCTAACTTCAGCATTTTGCAATGTTTTTCAGTCATATCAATTTAGAGTCACTAATCCTAGCAAGATTAGGATTTGCCTTTATCATCTATATCTGCCCTGATTTAATACTGACTATACATTGTCTTCTAGTGATCATACTCATACTAAGAAGTAAAAACTCTTTAACAGTAACCATTACCAAATTACCAAACTTAAGATGAATGGATTTCCCTTCCATCTTACAATCCTGATAGACCCTGTTTCATCTGAATATATTGTACGAGGTCACTGTAGATTCAGGTGTGTTCATTGAATACAGCAAAGCCAATATAAGTCTGAAGGTCCATACACCTTTACACTCAACTTAAAAAAAAATATGCAAACCACTACAAACATAAAAGTGGGAAAACATTTCACAGGAAACAGTAATTCTTCGTATATGGGGTTAAACAAAAGCTACTGGAAAGAATTAAGAAGAAAATAAGTTCCTTCCTGGTATTACGTATCCTTTACTGTAAAGTTGAAGTCTCACACCTCTTGGTCTCTAGTATAGACTGCAGAACTGGGATGTTGCATAATTTTATGAAATCTTTGAAATATGCAATATAAAACTAGAAGATGCATATTTAAACAAAGAGCCTGATGCAGCAGAGATCTGAAGGTCAACCTTAAAGTTAAGTGAATGCTTCAATGTATTAGTAGATTAGGTGCAAAAAGGTACAGATTCTAATTGTCCTTACAGTAAAGATACAAAAAAACCCCCACACCAACCCAACAGGCAAGTGCATGAGATAACATTACAAGATAAGCTACAAATGCTTAGAAGGAGTACCCAGTAATCCGCCTAAATGTAATTATATGTTCTGCTTGTGCCAAATGTGCCAAATGTGTTACATATTAATCACTTACTAGCATATAGGTAACTTTAATCCATGTCAAAACTAGCACTAAGAAGTTACATTTTAGGCACATGAGCAGTGAGTATTATTTTAGTTTATGCTCCTTGCCATGCTCAGATTACAATCCTAGAATACATTTTATAAGCTGTTACAAGTCACCTTTAAGTTCTTCCACATTGCATAGACATGGAACCATTTGGCCTGGGCTAGTCATACCAGTAGCCTCTGCAGTAAATAAATACATATATATATAAGGAGAGGCTATAAACAGTCTTTCAGCCTTGGGAGTATCTGTATCGCTGGTCTGACAGCTCACTAGTTTGGAATTTAATATGCTGATGTTTGCACAAGTAGAAGCCAGTAAGTCAGGATTGATTGAACTAGCCCAGGTGTATATTAGGAGAATACAATATTTATTCCCTATTTACAGTAGTATGGGTTTGTATTAAGTCATCTCCAGGTTTACAGCAAGACAAAGTCTACAGGGGTGTATGATACACAACCACATGCACTTTCTGTTTTAGCTTTCTTCCCTGTCTTTCCCCAAAGGGTTTCTTTTTAATGGTTTTCTCTCCAAGAAGGACTTTGAAAAGCCTCAAGGAATAGCATCAAAGTAAATGTTAAACACATTATCAGTGGAGCTGGGAGGGTGGAGAAGAGACTAGTGCTAACCAGTCTGAGGGTGGAGAGGCCCAGGGCAGTGAAATGAAACAGCCGGTGCACCATCAGCAGCAGAAAGGATGCTGAGCAGTGATCAGTGTTGCAGCAGAAGCAGGTTATTAATTTTCTGGCTGCAGGAGCATTCAGCATACTTGCTGTAATTCAGCAAGCAGAAAGAAAGAAGTGCTTGATGTTTCCTTCATTATTAAACAGAAGGAATATTAATCTTGCTCACAGAAATAAAGGTAAATGTTGAATTCTTATGTCTCATTTGACTAGTTTCTTGCTATGTTAGAATTGTGGGAGGTTTTATGGGCCCAGGCAACATTATGTGCAGCAACAGAATATTTTGTAGAAATAATTAAAAGGAAGTTCAAATACATAAAAAAGGATGTACAGTGCATAGCATCAGCCTAGATACCTGTTAGGCAGTTCAAATGACAACTGCAGTAGTATTTTTAATGCTCTGTGGCACGTACTGAAAAGGACAGAAGTTCAAGGATGGCTTCTTGAACTAAATAGAGCAGGTTTTGCTTGTCCTTCCCTAAATACAATACCCCACTGCTCAGAAATGGCAAGATCAAGTGGATCTGCTCCTGGAGACCCTTGTGTGCAGGTACTTTTCCTTTGGGTTTGCACCCCTGCTAAGGGCCAGGACACCTGTAGAAATTATCCTGCAGGAGTCTCATTTAGAAGGAACTGGGAATGGTGCATGATGGGATGATGATGGCTCTGGGATCTCTGCAGCTCTGATGTTCCTTTTAATCGGGGGTACTCAGCGGGCATAAGAACAATCTATTCATTACCTTATAGTAGCATGGGAAGGATGCTGTTTTCTTCCATGGCCAAGTTTAAAATAAACTTTATTTTGCAATTCTAGTGCTGACCTGTACTCTAAATAACTTTACTGGTCAAATAGGATCTGATGAAAATTCCTGATGCCAGACACAGTTTCAATAGGAGTACCTTAGCCTAAGAAATTTGTCCTTGTCCCCAAGCTATTTCTAGTGTGTGGAGGAGGAATTAAATAAAATAGTAAGGACATTAAAGCTTCCTAGCTTTAATGTTTCACCTCTTCCACTGATAGGCCCTAAGAATACATTAAGAGTATCATTTAGTACAGTTTCCAAATGCCCATGTGCCACCAGATAGGTAAGCATCATTATCTCTAGGGCAGCTGAGACAGAGAAGTTAATTGACTTTCTGTAAGGTCACACAGCAAATCAATGTCAGAAAAAGGATTAGACTCAACTTCTTTGGTTGGAGAGGCAGATGTCTAATCCACTAGACCATGGAGGCCTCTGCCCAGGCAACTGACTTAACTTCTAAATCTCATTTTACTCATGTGTTAATTATATCAGTGTTCCATAGCTCATGGGGTTGCCCTGAAGAATTATTTAATTGATGCTAGTGAGCATTAACTGGTGCTTTGACAATGTCAAATACTGTAAGGTGGAGTCTATTTATGGCAACTGTCTCTTGAAGACACAGTGTCCGAGTACATGGAGTTACCAGATCTTGTATTGTGAAATAGATAAATGCATGAAGAAGCTGCCCACTAGTCACTCAGAAGCAAAAAAACCCCACAAACCACCCTACTATTTTTAGACTAAGTAAAGAGTTTAATGAATATTTTGAAAATAATGAGATCCCAAAGCTCACAGGCAGAGGAAAAACAGGCCTGATGTTTATTCCTGTTTAAGATGAACATGAAGATGGTGAAGACTCATCACTGTTGATCAACAAGGGAGCTTGCCAACTGTTTGTGAGGAAACAGCACTAGGTACAATTTATAGTGTCTGGAGAAAGTAGTTAACATGGTTTATGTACATCATCTTTTTAACAGCTCAAACTAAGTCACAGTATGACTTTTGATACAGGAAATTGCACAGGCTCTTTCTGTAGCTGGAGGCATGCTCAAATTATTTTCCTTCAAGAAGCCTGGATAAGTCAGAGTAATTAGTAGACAGTAGCTTCACCAGTATCCCAGGATTTTATTGCAATGCTGACCATTAAGGTACTCACTGCTCACAAACTAGCCATTCACCTGCAGCTGCTGAGAAATTTCTCAAAAAAAAAAAAAAAAAAAAAGCGCATTTGAAGAAAATATCCATGATGGTATTTCCTTATAATGCAGAGAAGGCACTGAGATGAAGGCACCTACAAGGTATTTCTTGACATTGTGCTTCCCCCCATTAGCACCTGCAAGAACTTTAGGGAAATTGCAAGTGTGGAGGGAGAACTTCAAGACAGAACCCTTCTAAACAGACTCTGATTTAGTAAATTGTGATAAAGAATGTATTCAGCCTCTCAAAACCTGTATGTAAAAGTCTTGTATAAGAATATATTTTAATGTATAATAACTAAAGACAAATACTAATTTTAAAAGACTTTGAAAAGGGGAAATGGCTCTTTGGAAGGTTTTTATATGTTGCTCCCAGGGACAGCTTAAACTGCAGTCTCATTTACAGAGGCACAGTTTTTCTGTTATTCATTTCTTCAGCTGGTCAGAAGAGGCTCCTGAGTCTATTCCTGAGAACGGAGACAGGCAACACAGCTTGTTGGCTCTGCCGGGATGTGTTAGTGCCTTCTTTACAGAAGGACACATGGAGAGGGTCAGGGAGGTCCTCTGTGAAATGCTGAGCAGCCAGGTTCAAGACTAAGTTGTAATTTTGCAATTTAAGGCAAAAGATTCCTAATATAGAATGGTTAGGCTTGGCAGTGTTCTTGCTCACTCATACAGTGTCTTCTGTACATTTCCCTATGATTTATCACTGCTTCCTTAAACACCTCCATTGCAATGGACATTGAATGACCAAATAAGAAGTTAGGTGAACACTCAAATGAAATAGTATTTCTAAGACATTTGATGTATTTTATTTCTCCCTCTTCAAACCCCATATTACTACCAGCTGCCAACCACCACTTTAGTTGGAATACTTTCACCCTTTTAGCTGGTTAGAAGCTAGATCTCCAGACACAATGACAGAGATGCTTGTGGCAGCATCAGAAAGGCAGCCTAGACAAGTAGCTTGAACCATCATTGTAGTTTTACTTGAGTAATTTTACTAGCTAGCTAGTAAAGCATAGGCATCCAGCCTGAACTAATTTTCCATACAACCCTGAGAATGAACGAAAGAGGTGGAGACCACCTAATGGTATGGCTGTTATGTGTCTCTGGTTTCCTTGGAATCATGGATATAGGACTTGTGGGACTGTGTTGCTTCAAAAATTAATTTTTTTGTGCAGAATGAAGACAGTGATTTGGCCCGTATCAAAAGCCTTGCATTGACATCAAAGCCTTAGAGAATAGACAGGATGTGACAATTTCAGATAGACAAATATGCTCTAGCTAGTTGTCTAGAGTCCCTTTATGGCCACTAAAAGGAAGTAAGCACTTCTACACTGAAATTCATTAAAATGTTTTTGATACCTGCCTAAGGATGAGATGAATCATATTTTCAAAGTTCCTTTTTTTCTGCAATGCTAGCTCAGAAGTAAGTGTATTGTACCCTAGTTGGAGTAACTTAGATGTCCATTTTTCTCTGCATTGCTAGCTCAGAAATACAAAACCATACTTAGTTCAGAAGAAAAAGTCACTGCTGTAGATTAATTAGGTGTTGTGTTATGCTGGTGGTGAGTTTTTTATCTCGCCCAGAGACTATTTTAGTTATTTCTGCTGGAAGTACCATTTTTCAAAGTATTGTAATGAAACAGGTTCTTCACTATAGAGACAACTTTACCATTTCTGCAAGCATCTTGTATGAGCTGTGCTGTTTGTTCTGCATTGCGTGCAGTGGTTTATAAAATTATGTAGATACTTAAGCCTTCTCACAGGCGTTGAAATATAGCCTGTAGTTACTTCAGATACACATGTATAGCAATATAGCCTCTTTTAGTCCAGCATTTTGGGCAGTCAGTGATGCCAGTAGCTTCATCCTTGTGTTGAGTCCCACAGCCAGGGTGAGGCAATACAGCCTAGAACTCACAAAGGGTAGGAGATTCATCGAGAGTGGTGCATAAAATAAAATACTGTAATATTCAAGTATTCCAGAGACCTAAGAAGCATTCCTAACAGAAATCACTTAAAAATTAAAACATGATATTATGGGCCTGGACTGGGTGGTGTGGGGTTTCTGCAGCAGCTGCTGTTATGGAGCTCCAGTCTGCATCAGAACTTGCAAATGAACATGACTCTAAATTTTCACTTGTCTGGTAGATTTCCCATAGAAATTATACGTTTAAGAATGGCAAAAAGGAAAAGTGCCCTTTTGAAAGTTCCCTAAAGTATTCACATCAGTCAGTTTTTCTTTGTCCATCACAGTGACATACATTCAGGACTTCCCAGAAAAGGCCAGAGGAACTGTGCTAGTATTCTCTTCAAGCATTTGCAGTCACTGTTTAACTTTTCAAAGACTTTGTCATGTGTACATGGTTACTGTTTACACTTGGATAAATTTTAAAATACATTAAAACCACAGCTTTTACTGCAGCCCAGTTCTCTGTCTGTGTGATGGCTTTCCTGTGGAATAGTCCCTACCTCTGGGTCAGTCACCTCCTATTTCTGGTCACCCACTGCTTTAGAAGCCAATGAGTTTATCACTTTTTAACAGAGTGAAAAAGTGAGTCAGAAAGAACAATTGCTCTCACAGGCCATTTGCTATGTGATTCAAAAAAACTGTTGACTTCCTCAACTGTCTTGCAGCCATTGCTAAGCCCAGACTGCAAAACCTGCTGCAGCCAAAGGCTTGGCTCTCTACTAGCCCAGAGCAGCCCCCACGCAGGCAGGAGCATTCTTTATGGGATTAGGAATTGGTCGGATGGACGAGCTCAGAGCGTGTTGGTAAATGGTGCCACATCCAGCTGGCAGCCGGTCACTAGTGGAGTCCCACATGGATCAGTGCTTGGCCTGGCACTGTTTAATATCTTTATTGATGACATAGATGGGGAATTGAGCCCACCATTAGCAAGTTTGCAGACGATACCAAGCTGGGGGCAAATGTTGAACTGCCAGAGGGTAGAAGGGCCCTTCAGAGGGATCCTAATGGGCTAGAGAAATGGGCAGCTTCTAATAATATGAGATTTAACAAGTCTTAAGTGCTGGGTTCTTCACTTTGGACATAACAACCCCATGCACCGCTATCGGCTGGGGGACGAGTGGCTGGAGAGTGGTGAAATGGAGAGGGATTTAGGAGTANTGACATGGTCTAGATAATGGGATGATGGGATGGAGAGTTGGTTATTAAAAAAAAAAAAAGAAATGATGATGTGACCCTGAGAAGGCTCAGATGAATACAACATGGTGCTCATGACTCCAGGGTTGTGGGTTCGATCCCTGTATGGGCATTTGCTTGGGAGTTGGACTCAATGATCCTTGTGAGTCCCTTCCAACTCTGTGATTCTGTGATTCATGAAAGCCCTTTTTTGTTTCAGTAATGAATGCTTCCTGATGCTGCTTTTGTAGCAGCTGCAGAGATCCCCTTGAGCAGCCACCACTGAAAGCCCACTCACTGCCTGCCTGCCCTGGGAGCAACCTCCTTATCACAAGGTGGCCCACCATACATCAGGCTTTTTGGGAGAGAAAAGCTCAATTGGTGACATTTTTGAGCTCAAGGAAACAAAGGTTCAGGCAGGGGGAGGAGTTGGTATGGAGCTATTCAGCAATGGGGTTTTTGTCTCAGGTGAATGAGGTCTAGACAGGATTGTGGTGCAGCAGTGCAGAGATCTGGGGTGCTTTGCTGATGGTGCGAAGATCAGCATACGTTCCCCACTCTGAACATTTCAGCCTAATTTAAAGGCTGCACAACTTCCCAATTACAGGACAACAGTGATTCAATTTGAGTTATCAGCAATAGAAAACAACATGCAGAGACTCTGTACTTAATGTGCTTAAGCTTCCAAATGGCTCTTGAGTGCAAAACCTGCTAAGATGTTGCTGGGCTCACAATGCCCTAAAAGGCAACACTAGGGCTTAGGGTTGCCAGCCATGGATCTTGGGTTTATACCACTGGCAAATGGGATATTATTTGTAACGTGACAAGTGGATAAATACTGCTCTACTGCTTTACAATCCAGGTTTTTAATGTCTTTTTATTTTCTAAGGTGGCTGTTTCCATGGCTTGAGAGCATTTCATAAATGTTTCTGGAATGATTCTCATGATGTCGGTGTGAAGTTTGTAGGTCTCTGCTGCCTGAATTTTGCAGGTGGGGATAAAGGAGGCAAAGAACAATTACAGCCTCTTCTAAGCAAGGATAGAGCGGTTCATTACTTGCTTTTATTGCCTCTGTCGTTTTGGGTCCCTAGGTTCAATTAGAGCTTCCCAGTGCTACTGCAGTACATTAATGACAAAATTATTTGCCTAGGGTTTTTGAGAGAGGGAAAAAAGCTCCAAGACACTGCTAAAACTTGGATTTAGTTTCTCGTCTGGCAGCTCCTTTATGACACCTCAGTCTCTGGTGGGTCGGCAAGTCCTCCCTCTGAATTGCACATTAGCCTCCTCTCCTACACAGAAAGCCAAGTTCGAGCTGTCATCTAGCACTGTTGCAGTCCCAGGCCAGCAAGCTTCTTCAAAGGAAATATGTTGTTGTTTCATACTGTTTCCCACAAAGATACAAGAAGGAAAGAGGAGTGGGAAGAGGGAAAGCCTGATAAATCTTCAGGTTTTTTTCCCCTTTCCCCATCATCTCCAGTGAAGATCTCCTCATGGCCAGCCTCTGCTAGCAGCTAGTCATTTTACTGAAAACATCCCAGAGATAAATCTGTGAGCAAAGCTGGGATTCCTCCCTCCTAAATTTATATTTCTGTAAAGTAAAAATATACAGCTAAGCTGATTGCTCTCACCCTCTTAGGGGAGACAAGCAGGTATTTTTAGGTTCAGGTTAATCTCCTCCTAAAATAGGTTGGCTAATGGCTGTAAATAAGGAGATGTTTGATTTGTGCACAGAGAAGATGAGATTGTGGGCACATTTGGATCTGTGTCTCTGTGATTGGGGGGGGAAAAATTCACAAAGAGCGATGAGTGCCTGAGTACTGTAGCAGAGAGTAGACAAAATGGCAGTCCTTCCTTTCCACTGAGGTTGGGCAGTTTGGACTGACAGCCCTCCTCTGAAATACAGGACTGCACCACGTCCCACGGCAGGAATCTATAATCCATCTTCTGAGTTTTAGATGACTGCACCTTTGGCATAGAGAATAAGTTCTTGTGATTGCAATCTCAAAGCAATATTAAAGTGTTTGAATAATAATATTTCAGCCTGCTATCTCTACATACTCATTGATTACACATTCTCACAATGTTATTAATGTAGCAGTACTTCTGAGATTTGTAAATGTCTTCATTAAGGGACTGGATTCAGAAACAAAGGTATATATTCAGCTCTGTAAGTAGTTCCAATCACTCTCAGCGGGTTTCAGGCCATACTGATTTATAAGTGAAGATGCTTTTAATGGTAAGCTCAACAGATATGCTAACTATGATAGTTGAGTTCCTGGTGCCACTCAAGTGGGTGAGAAGAATGCCTGTAGATTACAATGAGGTCTTAGTTTCATTCTGTGGTGTTAAATGTGGCCAAAAATACCATGTTAAAGAAAGCACCTTCCACAACAACATCAAATAGAGTGTTTTCTAAAATTTACTTTGCATTTCTCAAACTCCAGTGACACTCCTGAAGAGCTGGTCACATTAGCTTTGCTCATATTAAGTGGCAGCTTGCAAAATTAGTGGACCATTGCAATCAAGATTGCTTAGAGAGTAAACGTACTATGCAAAATGAGTAATGGTGTCAGCCACACTTTGGAGGATACTTTTGTTTGCCTTGCAAAAAGTAAATTAAATTTCTTAATATCTTTCTCATGAACTTGCTCTTTGTCCTAATGAAGCAGTTAATATAACTGGCTAATATTGTGATTGTAAATTTAAAGTTCATTAAATGTTAGCACAGCACTCAGACTGGCTTACTGATTTGGAATTACCATAGAACGACTAACATAAGGTCAGAAATGTCCCACGATATTTAGCATTTTAAATATCATCCCAGCATATCCTACTGTTCTGTTGCTCTAGTCCTCTTACAGTGGATACATATTTATGCCCACCATAACTGAAAAACCCCCAAAACAACATCAGAGGCTGGAACACCAGACATGTTTTGACATGTTTCATATGAAAAGCAGTTGTGTAGCCACCATTAAATGTGACATAAAATCAATTCTCAGGTTAATGCTAGATTGAGACAGCTGCCACTAAGAAAATAAGTCAGGGAGTTGTATTATAAATACTGGCTGCACTGAGAGGAAGAAATGGGAAGAGGCAAAAGAAGGAACACCTTACCTGCTCACTAATGTCAACTGTCAGATAAAAACAGGGATTTTTGGACGATGGTCTAGTGCTGCTGGTACCTTGGAGCAATGGATGTGTAACAGCCCCCCCTGTTTAGTCACCATTTTCAGTCAGCTTGTGGCAGGCATCCCACAATGATGGGTGACAGAGTTTAGTTGTTTACACCTACATGTCTGTTTGCTGTTGGGCATGCTCCATCCAGGCTGTGAAGCTATGGAAAATAGGCTAGGGAAAAGCATTTTTTTTGCTGGTTTGTTTTTTCCCCCCCCTCCTTTTCTGAGAGGAGTCCAGCTATGCCGGGACTCACAGCTCAATTCGGTGTGCCATGTCTGGTTTTTAATGGCTTTATGTCAGATTTCACAGAATCACAGAATCACAGAATCAGTAAGGTTGGAAAAGACCTTAGAGATCATCGAGTCCAACCTATCACCTATTACCTGACCTAGCCAAACCTGTTACCTAACCTGTTGCCATCCTGCTACCAACATACCATCCTACCTATAACACACTACCCTAATATCTAGGTCATGCCACCAAGTACATCATCCAACCTTTTCTTAAAGACCTCTACGGATGGTGACTCCACCACCTCCTTGGGCAGCCCATTCCACTGAGAGATCACCCTCTCAGCACATAGTCACTCCCAGTTGCAATCCCAGAGCCTGGGAAATAGGTGCACCCCTCTGATTGCTCCTCCATGGTCCCATGGGCGAGCAGGATGCTCTCACTAGTCATACTGGCTGCATGGTAGCAAATATGGACACCTCTTTAAGAGGCGTCCCTCAAATTGCTGCACTGTCTTCACAGGCATCCTTAGGAAACATTCTGTATTACTCTGCACTGCTCCCAGCTACAGGCTCTTCTTAAATGGTGCAGCAGCATCCTGAGAAGGGGCTATGTCTCACTGAATTATATCAGGACAACTGTTCATTAGTCTTTGTGTTACATCCATCGTCAGTATGACTGATTTAGTGTACTCACTTGCAAATAGTCAATCTATTGTATTAAAGCAGTCAGCAGACTTGGCTATGCGAATCATGAATCACACCTTCAAAATCACAAAGTTGCTTTCATTTAAAAATCATATTTTTTTTTTTTTGGGGGGGGGGAGGTGTTTCCCCTTGGCTTTATATTTTTTACCTCGAAGTTGGGTCATGTATAGATTTTTCTCCCATGAACGGGAATTTCTAAAGTGATGCAGGACCTTTCACCTGTTTCTTGCTTTGTAAAAGCCAAACAAAATGACTTTTGCAAAACTATGTGTCTCAAAATGAATTTCACAGACATCTTCAGTTCTGTATGTTTCCACCTTTCATTTCCACCTTTTCATTTCCAAGCCATAGACACTTCTGTCATATTTCTATTCCCACCTTTTCCCGAGGTGACTTATAAATTACATTCTGAAACAGAATCATTTTGCTCTAACTTAGGGCTTTTTTTTTTTTTTTTTTTCTTTATTTGGGGTTTTTTTTTTTTTTTTTTTTTTTTTTAGTAGAGTATATTAGTGTTGCTTAGTAATGAAGTCTCTCGAGACCTGTCTAGCACATTTTTCAGAATATCCTGTTCGGTTCTCTGCTGAATGTGACAACAAGATCAAATAAAACTGTGTATCAGGAGAACATATAAAATACTACATATGTTACCAAATTTTATTTTTATTTTAAATTCAGGAAGATCAGAAATGATCATTTTAGTATGGCCCAACTACCTGCTTGAATATGAATGAACTCTCCATTTCTCAGCCAGTAATGTCCTGTAGTCTTTTGTCATTTTTTGATACAAGTATTGTTCCAAGTTCAGGAATAATTTCCTCCGTGGATGTCCTCTGCTGTTGTATCTAGGTGATACTATGTCATTCCAAAAAAGTTTCATTATGAGCATTTTCTTTCTACTCACATCTGCAACACTGTGTCCTGTTCTGAAGTTCCCAGTAGATGAAAAATAAGACTTTGTGGAGAGAGTCCAGTGCAGGGCCACAACTATCATTGAAGAACCAGAGCATCTTTACTATGAGGAGACATCAAGAGAGCTTGGGTCTCTTCTGCCTGGAGAAGGGTCCTAATCCATCTGAATAAATACTGGGAGCAAGGGGGTAGGGGTGGGAAATGAAGAACAGAGAGACAGGCTCTGCTCATTGGTGCCCACTGGCAGAATAAGGGGCAGTGGGCATAAGATAAAAATTATTAAATTCCATCTGAACAGAAGAAAACATGCTTTTGCTGTGAGGGTGACCAAACACTGGAACATATTGACTAGAGATTTGAATATCATGGAGATATTCAAAACCTGCCTTTGGTATCCCTGCTTGAGCCAGGTGTGGGACTGGATGATGTCCAGAGGCACATGCCAGCCCCAGCCATTCTGTCACTTTGTTACGTGAATTTGTAGACCCATATATTTGTACACATTAAACTTCTTGTCCCTGGCATATGTTTAAATCATGCATGCTATTTATCCATATGCTGTAAACTCATGCCAGTTTAAATGATCAGTCTTAATTCTGATGATTTCATGTCTCTAAAGTAATTTCCACAACCCTAAAATTCTCCCAAGAAAAGCAGAATTCATCACACTATGGCAAATTTTTTATGTTAGGCTCTTAATTATTTAATATGTGAATACATTTCTCTTAGTGTTTAAATTGCTATTTTACTTTTAGAACTTACTGTTATAAAAAGCTATTTCTGCTTGCATCTATACCATGCATATTTAGTACCATGTCCTACTATTTTTGTATTTAAAATTACATTTTTACTAGATCTTTTTTCAACTCGTTCCTATAGAGTGATCTTATTTGTATATTAATTAATTTTTATAAACTCAATTTAATGGGAAATTCCAATTCCAGAGCTCAAACCTGGCCTGAGTCACATAGGCACAACTGTTGACAGATGCTTTGTAATGGGCTACAAAGTATTTGTGCGCAAACCACAAGAAACTCAGCCTGACTCTTAGAATTCAAGCTGGTACATGATGGTTTAGTAGCAGTGCTGTTTTATTGCCTGCTGGAGTCTTTGAAAGGCTGTAAATCTGGATCACTATTGAGTTATATAAGAGCCTCTTAAGTCAGTCAAATACATTAATGGTTAGATAAGGTAGATATTTGTATGTGTATTCAGCTTGTAATTAGAGTTTCTAAAAAAGCTGACAATTTATGCACATCTTTCCCAATCAACAGGCTTTGACAGGGATTAGCAATACTCCCAAGACTAGGTAGTCTGATGCCTTGTGGCATCTACTAAATGTCATGATGATAAAGGCTCAGAATGTAACTACACAGTTGTAATAAATAAAATAGAAAACAAGCCAAAAGTCATCTTTCAACAGTATCTCTTTAAGTTAATTCAGCCTCCAACTACAAGCGCAGTTCTGAAAGAAAAGTTTCAGCCATGGCTTGTGGATAAATGGTCTATTTAATTGTGGAACAAAGCCTAAACTTCCCAGGTGGGCACCCATACACACAGATCCCATGCTGCACAGGTCACCTTAATGATGCAGAAATTGCTTTACGGTTTCCTGTGTGTGCTTTGGAGAGGGATTCTTTGGTCCTAAATTATTTTAAGACCTGTATTGCAGATAAGAAAACATATTGGCAGATATCAGTGGTAATTTTTTAAATGAGCTATAGATTAATAGTTTGGGTTCATCCATCCACATTTAAGTTTGTTTGACTTAAGGTGCCAAAACCCCCTCTTCCTGCCCCCCTCCCCCACTTTTTTTTCCCTCTTGGAGTTTATTTCAAATGCAGAGGAGAAAGAAAGGTGAGGAGAGTCTCTGTCAGTAGTCACAGATGCTGCCCTGCGGTGCGGTGGGAGCAGTGGCAGGAGACTCCCTGCTGGTGAGTTGCTTTTTGAATGGAAGGGAGAACGCTGCACTGCTCACACTGTTTCATTTGCAAATAAAACCAGGGAAAACAGTGCACTCCTCAATGCCAAGGCAAATGTCAGAGATCCGCCATGTCTTACTAATTAACTGCTGTGCTTTGCTAGACTTTATCTTAATGTATTTCCTCTCTTTGGCTGTGGACACTCCCCTGCTCACTGTTCATTGGCATAAGAAAGACCATGTTATGCTTTTCTTGCCAGATATACAGGAGCAGGAGGAGTGTGGGAGAAGAGCAAGGGCCATCTTTATAATTTTTATATTTTGTGGTGTGTACTGGATGCTAGAATATAGGAAAATAGATCTGCTCATCAATAAAAAGATATGAAAAGAAATTACTTCTTTCATCATTCTGGTAGGTGATAAGCCTGCAGCCATTTATCAACTGTCCACTAGAAATAAATGTCTGTTGTCATTTTCTCACGTTTAATAAGATTATACTCTGTAATTCTAGCTATTCATCTCAACTGCTACCTTCTTATTTTTTTTTTCCTTTTGAAAGACTCTTCCTCTTAAGCAGGGACTGGCCTCATGCTGCGCTCTTGCTTGCCTGAGTGTTCTCTCTTCTCGCCAGCTGGCCTGGGGTGGGCAGCCTCCCTTTCCTGACATAATTTAAAAGAAAACAGCCTCACAAAGAATTGGTTGGACCTACCTGTGAGATCTGGATTGAGTTTTGGCACCTTTTGGCCTTTGTCTGAATTGCAAATATTTTTTTTTTACAAGAGGAGTTGCAAGACATTTCCAGAGTAGGAGCCTCCAACCCTGTATGGTTACATATATTTAACTACCCAGTAAAGGCTGCAATTCAAAGCAGAGGCACTGATTTATTTTATTATCCCCTCCAGGCTAGGCAGAGCAGAGAACCAAAGTATCTGAATACTTGTTAAGACTTAGAGACCTCATGCCATGGACATGTTCACAATTTCAGTGGAATTTGGTTGCAGTGCTCTCATTGGGAATTGTTTAGTTGGGATGAACTAATATGTGTTGTCATCAGAAAACAGGACAACCCAATTATCCCAATGGCTGTGATCATTGTAGAAAAAGAGAACTGTTGATTTGGGATACTTCTGGATCACCCCAGAAAATGTCTAATGCTGGGAGAGAGGGTTGCATAGGAAATAACACAGGTAAAAATCAAATTCTCTGACAATCTCAAATCTGTCTAAGTAAATCTCACTTTCACTAGGGATATCAGCACATGAACACCATATACCAGAGAAGCATTTAAAAAAGGAGGGCTTTTGCCATCACATTTTTAAATGGACCAAACTCCTCCTACTTGCCTTCTCCAGATCTGGCTTTGAAATTATGCATTTATGGCATATAAATACAGATAAAGTATCTCAGCTCTAAGGGAAAGTGAAATTTCATCACTTTTTTAATGCAAATATTTTGAAATAGGGAAGACATTCCTTCTTACCCTGCAAAGCGGATCATGAGATGTAATTACAGTAATTTTACTGCAACGCTACAGACACAAGCATAAGGAAGGCATGTGGGCAGCCCTGCATGGCTAACAAGGGATGAAGGATTTGTAGATCCTCAACTTCCAAACCCTGGATCAGCTCCAGCCCTGAATTCAGCAACAACTGTCAGAGATATGTGACCAAAAGAGATTTCAACTCTTTATTTCTAGGGCATAATTTTTTTTCTCAGAATGTCATCCATTTATTAATACCTGCTCCCCCTCCCCAGTTAGGAAATTGTGTGCTTTTTTTCATCTGAATCTACCTAGAACTATCAGGCACCCTTTGTCAGTAGTACAAGAGATTCACAGTGGTTTTAGATTTCTCTATTCAAGTATCTATACTCAGAGCTTGAGCCACATCTCAGCTTCTTGTCAGTGAGCTGAATAATTTGAGCTGCTTAAGTTTCAAATTATGACTTATTTTCCAGTTCCGGGAGATACGTGTAACCCTCTTTTGAACTCTGTCCCCCTCTCTGGCCTCATTATTTTTATTTATTTTCTGAGGTGTGGATGAATAGCCACAAATAGTCAGACCAATAGTGTATCTAGCCTAGTGTCCTGCCTCTCGCGTATGACATGGTAACATTAATAACAGTGTAAACAAGTTGATGTTTTCTTCCCTGCTAACTGCTCCAGCATTCAAGCTTTTTGTGCTACATACATGTTCTCTTAGTCTGAAAGGGGATAATTTCCCATTTTCTTCTTGACATTCTTGGTTATATGGATCCAGGATCATGTGATCACATGAGCATATATCTCTTGCCCTTGCAGTGCCTCAGAAGCTCACATTGACCCACTATTTGTGAATTTATTATAAGTTCTAGATGGAGGTGCCAGCTTACTGGCTCTAGCAAACAAAATATCTAATATGACAGAGCCAGTGCACATGATCCTTCAGGCTAACCTCTTGCCCTTGACTCTTAAGCTTATGTATGGAAAGCCACTGTGTATTGTCTCCTGAACTAGGATGTGAGTTTTTCCAGAAAGAAATATTCTGTACTCTCAACTTCCAAGTTAAAGAGTGCCAAAGGTAAGATACCAATATTTGGCTTCAGACCACCTCTGAGCCTATCTGCTTTTCACCTTTTAACTTAGGAGAGTAAGCTTTGTCAGCTCTCCGGAGATTTTAGTGCAATGGACTCTAGCCTGCAGGAGCATGACTTGGACGCTTTCAATGATTGAGGTGTTCTAAAAAGTGTGATAGCTACTTATATGAAATAAAATATATTTAAATGTATATTCAGCTCTTGGATTTTTTTCAGATTATCTGCAGAGACGACTTAAAAACTAAAACCAGTATTGACTGTATTTCTCAAAGAAAACTGGTATTTCCTTATAATACTATAATCACTGTGAGTGTTAGGGCATGAAAAGTTACTGCAGCATTATAGAGGAATGAATGAAATGGAAGTACTGCCACCACCTTTAATTGCTAGGACATCTAAATGAACAAGAGAGAAATCACAAACACATCTCTAGGTGTGCCAGTGTTTCTACACTACTCGCCATTTACTCTAGTATGCACAAACACCTCCCTCTCTGCCCACCCCATTCCTGCTCTCCTTCGTGCATTCTCATCCCTGAATCCTGTGTCTGCTCTTCAGCATCACAGGCACAGGCACAGCTTCCTTTATCTACAGCCATCGCTTTCATGCAAGACCTATTCCCTCACCCAGACATACATACTCCAAAGTCAGCACATATAAACCAGACCCCACACTTGTACACTTAGAATTCACTTAGAATTTTATACTGGAGATGTGATGAGACACAGAGGGTTCAGGTTGTCCAGGCACTCAAAGTGTCCTGAGTCCTCTGGAAGGGGAACTTCAGCAAAATGCCTTTTGCAGCTTACTGGGGTTTAGGAATTATCAGCTAGGTGACTGTAGGTCTGAGCTGCTCTTTCCCTGCTCTTTCCCAAATTGAGTGGTTGTGATGGATTATATTTATACCTTCACTGTTCCAGCCGTTCACAAACCGTCCCACATATCTCTTATATTAGAAGGCTTCAACCTAATATTTTTTGAGCTAGGCATACGGGACCATGATTATATCATCTTTATTTGTTTTTCTCCATTCACTCTCACTCCTCCATTGTTCTCTCTCCCTGCCATTATTTTTTAAGGATCCACTAACTTACTACACAGTGGTTTTTACTCATCACTGTCTTTTCCCCCCCATGTTGCCAGATGCTTACCCCAATTCTGAAGTGATCTATGTGTGGACTAATAGCACCACAACATCTGTGGTGGTGGCTGAAGATGGCTCACGACTTAACCAGTACCACCTGATGGGACAAACAGTTGGAACTGAAAACATCAGTACCAGTACAGGTATGGAGAATATTTCCATCCCACGGCTCCTAATGGCTGGTGTGGGAGGGGAAATCCACAGGCTCTGGTTATTTTGCAGCAAGGGGATGTGGAGTGCTAGGGAAATTCTGCGCAGGTTCATTCATGGCCACTTAGCAGAGACACGGGGAGGTTTATTTGCTGGCTCTAAGGTGCATTGCAAATCTCTTGCTGAAGATGCATCCAGGTTCCTGCTATTTACAGGAGTCTCGGAGAAGCTGCACACAGCTTCTTGGCGATCGCCTTTGCTGGGGCTGCCAGCGCTATTGCTGGCTTATTTTCTCGTAGGAGGAACCACTCTCGGAGGCAAACACCACCCACGCATTTGATCCGTTTCTCTATCATCGCCTTAAAATGATTGCCTGATGAAACTGGGCGGGGGAGGAGGAAGGGGCAGAGGGAGTAGGGGGTCAGCTGGGGGCTGTGTCGTGGCGTGGCTCTGCAGCGTGTCCGGGAGACCACGTGGCCAGAGAGGAGGTGCAAACCCCGAGGATTCCCATTCCCTCCGAGGCTGCAAGCGGAGGCGCCAGATGTGGCAGCATTAGGGAGGCAAAGAAGCTTTAATCCCAGGCCGGCCATCCACGTGAGCCGTGGCCTCCTGCTTCTTAAGGCTCCCACGCAAGGGCAGCCCTGGGTGTTGTGCATTGGTGGCGGGGGAGGGACTCCCCGGGAGCGAGAGGGTCGAGGCCGGGACAGGGATCACGTGCTTAACCAGGAGGCTTAACGAGGTTACACAATGCACTCAACTGGAGAGCATTAGTGGCATCCAGCAGGGTGGGGAAGAGGGGAAAACGAAATATGTAGCCTGCTATGAAGGGAAAGAGAATTTCCACCACCGCTGATTGCACGGGGCTTGGGTTGAGGAAAGGGGCAGCCTGCGACAACACGGCAGGGAGCAAATCCTGCAGAAAAGGCTTAACAGAGTCTGCTGATGATATATTGTATCCCTGGTGAAAAATGCTGGGCAGAGTTGTAGGGGACCAAGTATAGATTGAATTGGGAACCTGTCAGTATCTGCAGGAGATTCAGGAGATGTGAAAACACATAGATGTACACTTCCACACAAAGTTAGCTGGACCAAAACATAAGATGTGTAAAGCTTTGTGCTCCAGCTGGCAAATAAAGAGGGGGCATCTGAGCTTGCTGCTTATGCTCCAACAGGGGCACAAAGAGTGTTTAGTGGCAACTGCCATTCCTGTCCTATAGACCCTCACCCCCTCCCTTGCCCATTTTAGGGCACACAAAGCTGCCGCTAAAGCAAAGTCACTAAAGTCAAGAAAAGCATATAGACAGAGCAGTCACTTCAGCAGAAAGAGAATGAGTACGCTATCTCCCATTAAAGAGTAAAGACGCTTTTTTCCTTACCAGTTCACCATCATAGCTGCATTGTTTTCCGCAATGAATGGCAGCTCCCCTCTCGCCTTCATTGTTGCCAAGAAAAAGATCCAAAGGATATACGGGAGCATCTCCTACAAGCTCGTCCTGCTCTTCAGAGCAAACAAACCATCCAGCCCAGGCAGCGAGTGCTCCAGCGTGTCACTTCCAGGCCACTTCCAGTTTGCTGCTTTGCCTGTGAAAGCTCCTTGTACTCCGCAGCCCAAGGAAACAGGGGGCTCTTCCCAAAGTTTCTGCACAGTAAACACCTCCCTCCTGTACTTAAGATTTATGCTAATAAATGCTTGGTTTCCAACGTCAAGATTTTATATTAATGTCCTGGGTTACATCTGGGCTGACTGGATTCTGATTGCAGGGTGGATCACAAAGAGCAGGACACAGATTGTAACCGGGGATTAGCAAAATACAAAAATCCGATTTTGCACAGGGAAAGCATCCGTCAACGATGGATTTTCTGGACTTCATCAAGCTCATAGGAGGCCAGTAATCAGCATTACTTACGAATGGCCATCGAAGGCATTTCTTCCTTCTATTGAATTGATGAACATGAAAAAAGAAAAAACCTGCATAAAGCCAAGTACTATTGCATAAATCCAAGTACTTCGATCTTTTGAGGCTTTTATGACATGCAAGTCAAACTACACAGCCCTTGCAGTTTCACAGACAGAATGTTTGTGTATGTCATAGGTCATTTATGCTCTTCTTTCTGGCAGACTTTTTTTTTTTTTTTTAATAGAAATGCTGGACCTGCACCAATCCCTTGGGATTCTTCTGATTTTGTAGGCAAGCTGCTAAGTTTGGCTGGCTTCTTAGAAAAAAATATCCTGGCATTCCTAAATCATCAACAAATCTTGAAATTTGGAACATTTTAGCCATGCCACAGAAAACAGCTCTGACATGTGCCACCTGTTTGGTTTTTTGGCTCTTTGTTGTATTTTGTAGGATTTTTTCAGGATTTTTTTGTTGTGTGGTTTTTTTAGTGTTTTTTTTTTTTGGGGGGGGGGGGGGGGGAGGGTTTATCACTCAANAACATCCCCAAATGTCATCCCCCAAAAGAGAAGATATTTGATTACTCAGACCCAACATCTGTTATTTACTGATGGTACAAGTGCTGAAAACAATCAGATATGGGATTTGAGTCCAAGTGGATCTTGGTGCTTTCCACAAATGGTTGCCCAATTCTGTTCCCCATATCCAGAAACTCTCATAGATAACTCAGAATCTGCTGTGGCACAAAACGAAACATAAACCCACTCTGTTACATTCTGCCAGCTGGAGGCTGAGCTCTGTAATAACCAAAGCCTGAATAATAAAAGAATCATTCAACTCTTCATTTTGCGGTAAATAATTCCGATTTTTTCTTCAGATGAATCTTTACCCTGCATCACTATAAAATGACACACACATTTTCATGGGCTAAAATGCTCTGCATGTCAGTGTGGGAGGTGGCATCACAAACCTAATGTCAGGATCTTGCTAGAATAGCCATTAATAGACCTGAGTTCAGGTATATCCAGTAAACAAACAAGCCTGGGGTCAGGTCCAGCCTCATTAAAAGTACTCAGAATCACAGAATCACAGAATCAGTAAGGTTGGAAAAGACCTTAGATATCATCGAGTCCAACCTATCACCTATTACCTAACCTAGCCAAACCTGTTACCTAACCTGTTGCCATCCTCAATTGAATCTCAACATAACGGCAATGGAATAATGCATGTAAGATCCTGGAAAATTTATAAGCATGATCTCCAGAACTCCATCAACTAAATACAAAAACCCCAAACAAACAACCCCCCAAACCCACCAAAACTCTAGCAGCTTTTAAAGCACAAAAAACCTCTTCAGACCAACAGCAGCACAGTAGCATAGCTCTGTGAAGAAATGTAGCCATTCGTGCTCTAGGGCTTTTCATTAGAACTAGTTTTGTTATTGTTTAATAACAATAATTTTGTTTTCTGCAGTGATGAGTGGACCCCATTAGGAACAGCATTCTCTTTTAAGTGCTATATAAGCCTATAACAAAACCTAGATCTTGCTCAAGAAAGCTTATGGTCTGAGGATAAACAGTGGCCTCACAGAAGTAAAAGGGAGCTTTGCCACTCCAACAGAGCCGGTATCTTTTTCTATATAAACAAAGGCCAACTCAGGAAGCTTTTAGCTTTACTTTAAGCAGAGGTCCCAGTGCATTAAAAACCAAGCTGTGGAGTTTTCTTAAGCCGTAAGTCTGCTAGAGGAAATATTCCCAGTACAGGCATTTTTGGCAGGGACAACATGGGAAATCACACAAGATATCAGCTGGAAAAAAGAGCCAGTACAAAATCAAAGTGCTATCATTATTTCAGTGGAGGCAAGAGCTTTGATAGGTTAAAGAAAACAATAAGGTAAAAAATCAGCTGTGAAGGGCTATCAAATGTAGACATTTTCCGCATTTTAAAAAGAAAAAAAAAAAAGGGTCCTGTTCCTCTGCTGAAGGTGTGTAGATTTGATTTTTTTATTCCATCTCTGAAAGCATACTGTCAAAATCGATAATGTACATCGTCACTCTGTTGCAAGCAAGGAAACTGTGACTCAAACACATCCCAGTGCAGTAGCAACTGAGAAACAGATTACAGGCACACAGACCCTGCTGGTTCTTGTCATATTTTATGGGTAATCCACAAACTAAATACTAAATGTAGAGCAAATGGAGTTCCTCCTGAGACCATTGCATGTTCAGCATCCCTGGTTTAAAATTACACTAAATGGGAAGGAATTAGGTGATGCTTCACAGGGATTTTCTCCCCAGTTTCACAGCATTCCTGTCCTTCTCCACATCACTATTCAGGGAGCTGTTTCACCAGAAAATCAGATTCCGGAGAAAGACATAAAGACTGAGGCAGAATGTCAGTTAACGAGTTTTTTGTGTTATTTCAGTCTTTCTATCTAAAATCCTCAGCATGAACAAGGTTTGTAAAATTCATCCAGAATAGCAGAGCTCCTGCAGCATATCGATGCAGCTATACCTGCAAAAACCCTTTCATTGTAAAACTGTTCTCTGTTAATTAGCCACATTGTCGCATAGAAATAATCTGCCAAATCTAATTGCTTAGCAATGCCACAGCTCAGCTCAAGCTATTCACTCAAGACAGAATCAGTCTGTTGTGTGTTTTCCTTTTGTGGCTGGTCTATAGAGACTAACAGTCAAGTCTTACAACAGAGATTATAGCTATTGTTTTGTTGTTTTGTTCTTGTAGGACAATACATACTTAAAAAAAGGCATTACTCTGATTCACCAGTGCCCAACTAAATGATGCATGCTTTTAAATTAATTTTATATCAGTGTGAGTGGAGAAATGCTAGGGCTTGAGGGGATGAGTTGGGTTTTATTCTTATATTTTGGTTTTACTCTTATTTTTCCTAGGCAAATAACTAGCATGCTTTTAGCTAGCAAAATTTTGGCTTTGGGGAGCAGTTGCCATCATGAATAGCTTTCAGTAACAGCTACATGGTTTTCCAGGAACCGTCTGAAAGAACCAGAAGCAGTAACCAGCAGCAACAGCCTTCAGTAACAATTAATTGGTTTTCCAGGGACAGTCTGAAAGAACTGGTTAAGTTTTGATTTTTTCTGAAATATTAGGGAAAGTGACAGCTGGTTAGTCGATTTTGGAGTGCATTTTTTAGGCTTTTAGTGAAATTCAGAGGAGCTGATAAAAGACAGATTAAGGCAATCCTGTGAATTTGGCATTTAAAAAAGACATGGAATTTAGCACTGCTGAGGGAGCTTTCAGTGAACTCTCCATGCAGGCAGTACAATATTAATTTTACAGGTGAAGACATGACACAGTGTGTATCCAGAAGTAGATTATATTTCCAAGGGCTAAAGTGTACCAAATTGTAGGAAAACTGCATGCATTAGAAGAATTTTTTTTTTTTCCCTGGAGGAGCAATCTGAAGGGTTTAGGTACTCAGATCAATATGACAACCCAGGATCCATATGCAAAGTGTCAATTTTTGCAGCAGACATTGGGAAAGGCAACCCTAAAGTGTGATGTGGAGGGTGCCTGGATCCATTTTTATTCTTGAAAACTGATGGCTTGGCAGTAACAGTTCCCCTTATGAGGTTAAGTCCTGCTGCTAAATCAGGTTTCTAGGAGTAGAGGGCCTTAATCGTTACTGTGGTATGAGAGTTTGTAGGACAGAGTGTCGTGGTTTGACCCTGGCTGGATGCCAGAGATTCACCCACAACCTCTCCTGGAGGAAAAAAACTGGAAAAAAAACTTATCACAGGCAAAACAAGGCAAGCTACAAGTGAGAAATATAAAGGATTTATTTATTAACTAACAAGATCAGAGCTTAATGTGAAAAGCATCATTTTAAAGGCAATCTTTCCCCCCACCCCTCCTTCTCTTACAACAGACCTCATATTCCCTTTTTCAACCAGGAGACAAAGGTGGAACAGGTATAGGGGTGAAACCAGGNTAGAGGAAAAAACCTCAAACCATGACACAGAGTCAAAAACAGGCAGGATTGAGGCAGTGCCAGCAAGCCAGATTTTTTAAGCCTGTGGATGTCATTACAATCCAGGCGCATGGGAGGATTGGAACTTTCCAGTGTAGTAGGAGTAGTCAGTCATTGTCTTCTGCTTTTGGAGACTGAATTTGAAGACTGTGAGGATCTAGCAGCACCTCTGTCTCAACTCTTGGTTTTCCATAGCACAGAAATTCAAACACTTTTCATGCAATTAAGAATGGCTGAGCGGTATCCTCAAATGAGGGGTTGGAGCTGGTCTCATTAAGTCCCTAAATCAGTAAGCCTTCTTTATTTTACCCACATGCACATTTTTCTCCTTCTAGGTGAATATACTATTATGACAGCACATTTTCATCTGAAAAGAAAAATTGGTTATTTCGTCATCCAAACATACCTTCCTTGCATCATGACTGTGATCTTATCACAAGTGTCATTTTGGCTAAACAGAGAATCTGTCCCTGCTAGGACTGTCTTCGGTGAGTATCTGCCCTTCTCCTAGAACAGAAAAAGGATTGCTCTGGCCTGTGGAAGTGATTTGCTGTAACAAAACTACAGCTAACTAATGTTTATTTCTGCTTGAGATGTTGTAGATGTTTCCTCATTGTCTTCCAGCTTAAACTCGAAATTCATTTAAAAACACTGGGCTTTTTTTCATAAAGTTATGACAGAAATTGGCCAAGAACCAGTTACATGAAAGTTAAGGACAGAAGACTCAGACTGGTGTGATTTGTGTTGAGGGTTTTTTTTTTTCACTTGGGTAAATATACTGCATGGTTTAAAACAAAAATGCATACAGATTATCATATTTTGTCTATCCGCTAGCTAAGAATTTGAGACAGATTTCACTTCAAGACATTTTGTTTATCTCTGTTGTCGGATGTTTATCTGGGAAAACCATGTAGAGGTTAATTAGTACCAATTATCTCTATTACCATAAAACAAATTAATATGAATTTGCATTTAGAAAATGTATATTTACTAAATAAATTGTTACGAAAGGAACCTTTGGAGTGTCATTAAATAACTTGGTTTGTCACTACAAGTTTGCATAAAATAATCCCTTCGTTAAGTGAAGTTTGATGAAATACAGAATTTTCACTGGATGAAAAACAAGGGGAGTGGGAACAGTTATTATGTAAAACTTTGTTCAGCTGTCCTTAAAGAAGTCATTCTTCTGTGCAAACCCACCAAAATCAGTTGGCAGCTTAGATCAAAAATCAGTTCAGCAAGGTGTATGGGGAGAATACAGGTGGCAGCATCACTTTGCTGACAGATTGTACCCATTCTAGATTTACTAAGCTCTAACTGAGAGTTGAATTTCGTGCTTTTGGGGAAATCCTCCCACAGATGAGTGTAGTGGCAGCTTTGTCAATTACTGGCCTATGGGAAAGGAGAAGCTATGGTCAAGGAAATTAGTCAACAATTTCATCCATGCAATCTCTGTGTAAGAAAACAAACTAAGTAATCCCACTTTATTCTGACAATTGCAAACACTGGGCTTGTGTTACTCTAAAAATATTTATTTAAATGCACTAAAGCTAAAGATAACCAAACCCCACAGAATTAGACATCTGAGGGTGGATGCTTTGGGTTTTTTTCTTACTCTTTCAGACTGTAATTTGCAAACACTGATTGACTTCATGGGGCCTTCTTAGGTATCCTGAACTGGGACCTGTTCATAACTCATCGGAGAGCCTGTAAGGGTTAGCAAACTGACCTCTGCCTCTTTTATTTTTTCCTTCTTTGCAGGAGTAACAACAGTCCTCACCATGACCACCTTAAGTATCAGTGCCCGTAACTCCTTGCCAAAAGTGGCCTACGCTACTGCAATGGACTGGTTTATAGCTGTCTGCTATGCCTTTGTATTTTCTGCATTGATTGAATTTGCAACAGTCAACTATTTCACCAAGAGGAGTTGGGCATGGGATGGCAAAAAAGCCCTGGAAGCTGCGAAAATCAAGGTGTTTAACTTGGATTTTTTAAAATACCTAAAATTAAAAGAAGGTACTCAGTGTAGTTCAAATACCTAAATGGACAGTTTTCACCTTCTGTGTGAAAAAGTCATTTAATTATGTCATTACATACTTTCACCTTCCTACAGAGGAAAATTTGCAAGGAAGTATGACACTTTCTCTTCATGGAGATAGACTACCAGTCTCTATCATCTGTATGAGGAGAACTTTTTACAGGAGAATATTGGGCACTGAGTACACATGGCATGGGATTTCAGTGACCAGACTTCTGATAATAGCAGACAGATACTGTGAAATGTATCTCTGCAGAGCCCTCCCTCTGCGCTCTCCTAAATAAATCGTGAAGGTCAATTGAGCTCCATGAGTCAGGGTTCCACCACAGTATCCCCCACAAAATTGGGACAAAAGAGTCATTCTATGAAAACACAAACTTCCAAGTTTCATGCTGAAGTGAAACTTTTGGAATAGGACTTACTCTTAGGAAATCGTCCTCGACAGGGCTTGTACCTGCAGGCATCCCAAAAGAGCCATTTAAAGAGGACAATCTGGCAGGGGCAATGAGCCCTTCCCCAGTCTTTGCTGCAGCCAGGGGAGGGAGGTTCATGTCTCAGCTGCCCATGGAGCAGCAACCTCTGCAGGTGCAGGACCACATCTCCCTGACAAAAGGAGCTGCTAATGTACATGCCAGGTGAGATGCAGGCTCAGCTTTCTCTGACATCAGGGGAAGTTTCGCCTGAGTAAGGGCTACAAAATCAAGGCAAAACCATCTGGTAGTCAAAGTCAGAACAGCCAACAGGTTTTTATTAGCCCGATTGATTGTGGTGCTTAGCTTTTAGGATTAGTATCTTGAGAACATGTATCCACTTTCTGTTCCTGCCATCTAATGTTCTGATCTTTACACTGCAGAAAAAAGAGCGCAACTTGTTGGGAAATAAAGCAACTAATACCTACAGCACCGGGAAGATGACCCCTGCACCAAACATGCCAAAGGACTCAGCCCCATCTGTCATCTCGAACACTACATCTGCTCCAGTGAAGTCTGCAGAAGAAAAGCCTGCTGAAAGCAAAAAGACTTACAACAGCATCAGTAAGATTGACAAAATGTCCCGGATAATTTTTCCAGTGCTGTTTGGAACTTTTAACTTAGTTTACTGGGCCACGTATTTGAATAGGGAGCCTGTAATTAAAGGTGCCAATTCTCCAAAATGAACTGAAGTATTCTGAAGCCACATGTGAGCCATACTTACAAAGCAGATGCTACCAAGGAAAATTTGAGATCCAGATGACTTTCTACATTTGGGCAATATTCTTCAGGAAGTTTTTGCATGTTTAATAATATGTACAAATAATATTGCCTTGATTGTTTCTACATGTAACCTCAGATGTTTTGGAGATGATTATACTACTTACAGCAACAGATCTTTATAAAAGGTCAGAAGACATTGAACATGGCTTCTTTGCTGCTAAGTGTCTTGCATTGATAGTTTACAAATAAAATAAGTTATATTTTTTAACTGTTTAAGTGTACTACATATCGTGGTTTTTATACTTCTGATGTACAGTCACACAAATATAGGCTTAACCTGTATTTTACAGAAGAGCTCTACTGTTGTCATCCAATAAGTTACTGAGTAACGCCAATGGTAAATGTGCCAAATTATTAAGTGTAGGGCTATGATTGAGCACCTTTACTAGTTACATTGCTCCACAGATAAAACTGCTCAGCCTAATTTTCATTGGAACTTTAAATACAATGCAGTAAATCCTAATGGGACTATGCTGATTTTCACTGCTTGAGACTCTAGCTTGCAGTGAAATAGCAGGGAGCAGGATGCTACTTGTGTAAATAAAGATGGTGGACTCTTGCCCTTAAACAAAAAAAATCGTTTAGATTTCACGTTCCAAGGAATTTTCTCTGATGATTCTCAGTATTTATTCCAAAATTTAAGAGGTATGTTGCATGAAATTAACATAGGTTAGGAACATACTTGTTTCAAATAAAACTTTTAACAACAGTGGTAGACATTTTTATCAGGGTAAAGTAAATGATGTTTGGACATTTTCCCAAGACAAAGATTGTGTTATATTAGCAGAAGTTATGCTGCAATAATTATTACTTGTTTCCCACAGCAAAATCCAGTTAGCCAACACTAAGAAGTGTGATCAGAAAAAAAGATGTGCTTCATGACAGCAAGGTGTTTCAGGGACAATATTGACAGAAAGGTCTTTTTACTGTCCATCTGAAACTTTTCTATAAAACACCTTGCTGCTGACAATGTGTTTTGCTTTTAGAATGAATGAGAAAATGCAGCCTAAGTTTTCAGCTCTTTCCTCCTCGGCATCCTTTAATTGTTCCAGAGGCTTTTGTAATTAAATCTTAATGTTTAAATAAAAAATGCATTAAACATTTGTTTGCCAAATGTCATTCTTGTACTGGATACCCTTTTAGAAAGACCAAAATGTCACACCACAGGAGCTGAGGATTTAACTGGAAATCACACATGAACACACTTGATCACATGTGTGCACATGGCACCTCCTTTTGTTGCCCAGAAAGGTACATGTATTGAGTGAAGACAGTTAACTGAGTCGTTTCAGAATTAGGTGCTATCTTGCTATGGAGCATCATCCCCATACTCTTTTTGGGACAGAGAGGAGAGTTTTTCCTTCACTTTGAGGTGAGGGTCTGATCTGGGACTGGGGAGCTGTCTGGGCTTCTTGTGTGTCCTCTTTTCAACCCTTTCATTTCTAAACATTGCCAAGAAAAAAATCTCATATATCTACTCCTTTTTGAAGCTTTTTGTTTGATGCTGTGGAATGAGAAATATGCAAATTCTCAGTGACAATGGAGAAGCCACAGGACTGAGCAGGTGACTGGATGCTGATGAAGAGGAGCAAGTGAGGAGCATGCCCATCTATTCAGTGTTATCCCGAGCAAAGGTGATGATGTGGATCTCCATTTCCATATAGGCTTTGAGCAGCCACACAACTCCGTGCTCTTCATCCCTTTGGGGGATCCCTTTGGCCCTCTCTGGATCAAAAACAGTGAAACATTGCTGTGCCCATTGGAGACAAAACTTTATATATAAAGTCCCATGGCTATTTCTTGAGATGAGAAACTCAGAGACATTCATGACTGAGTTTCATGAATGAGAAACTGAGGCATCCTTACAGCATCTTCTCCAGGTCAATTCTTCTGCCCCCGAGAGCTTCTGTGCTTTGTTTTATTTGCTTACACCCAAGTCTGACTCTTAGTGTGTATGGCTCAGTATTGTCTTCTGGTCTCCACTGCAGGGCTCAGTGCCAGGACCTCTAAATCTGATCTATTTTACTTAGACGGGAGGTCTCATCTTTGAAGAATATGGATCTACCTGCAAACAGCAGAGTAGTATGGTCACAGGATCAGGTTGTTTGCTTTATTCTAGTGAACAATTTATCGGTGTTTACCTGTTGTATAGAGGATAATTTCCTGCCAAAGGCATATGGCATCACAGACATTCACAGTGTCACAGTATCACAGTATTGATAAGGTTGGAAAAGACCTTGAAGGTCATCTGGTCCAACCTACAAAAAATCACTTGACTGTCACTTTCTATGTTTGAAGGTAAAGGTGGAAAATAATTCAAACTCATTATGTTAATGTGGTCTTAGTAAATCAGGTTGAAGTTTCCTAATCCGTGCTGAGAACTGAAATGATAGAACAAGAAGAAGAAGCCACCTTGCAGCTTGTGCTTCTGCATGATCACTTGATGTTCCATAGTTTGGAAAATGCATCAGTGAGCCAACAGATCCCAGCCTGGAATACTTAAATACCATTGCCTCACATGACATAATACCTAACGATTTAAATCTCTCCAAAGTCAGTGGAACTGGTTGTGTGGGAGACAAATACTCAATGAGATGGCATCTGAATTGTGGGAGACGGGAGCATTTCCCAAATTCTAACTTAGACAAAACACCTTGGCCTTGTCCTGCTCCAAGCTGAGGTGGTATCTGGATGTGCATCAGTCTCCTCTGCTTTCGCCTGAAAGTAGCCTGCGTTTTCAGGAGTGGAGTGAGCTGTGTCACAGTCCCCAGCATGAGTGAACTGAGACCCTGAAGGTCACATCTACTTCACAGCTTAGTCACAGACAAAGAGAATGATAAATAGGAATTGCTTCTAATTGGGTTTTTCCTGTATGCTTTCATGAAAGAGAGTTGAAAAATTAATTACAGTGATTCAGCGCCATAGAGTGTGTGCACTCTGCTGCCAAATTTCCATACTTGCACTCATTAATAAAGAACAAGTTGAATACAATGGAAAAGGTCTTTTATTTCTTATATTTGAGCTGTGCCAACTTACTCCAAGGATAAATTTAAGCAATAACATGTTTTCTAAATCTCAACCCTCTTCTGTTATCTCAAGTTGTGTTCTGCTTTTTTCTAAATGGAATACAGGCTCTGTGGAGTACTAAATGTATTTGTACAGAACTGAGAAAGAAGTGATTTTATGAAGTAATCTTGTCTTTCAAAAATTCTTGCTCAACGTGTGAATTAAACTTTCAAGAAAACAGAATGAAACTGCTTTGCTTTTCAGTTTACACAGGCAAGATGAATGTAACACTTGCATAGGTATTTGTTTTTGTAAATCTGGAGATAAAGTTCTTTGTAATAAGGATGGATGTATATCCCCTAACACCCTTTCTTCTCAGATTGGAACTGACACTGAAATGACCAAATTCCTTGAATTCTTTACTACTTTTATTTTTTTCTTTATTATTTTGAATACTTTAGTCTTGTCATTGCATGGTGACTCTCAGATGACATCCTTGCTTTACCAATTTTGCATCTTCCAATATGTTGTTATAGACATTTGTTCAATTTTGAGGAAGACAGGAAGATTGGAAGTTAGATTTTATGAAGCCCAAATGACTTTTCAAAGATCTTCCTAGGATTACCACTAATTCAGACTAAAGTGTAAATGTCCCATTCTGTGTATTTGCCTTTTCATTGCCATCCTCAGAAGCAACTACGACTTCTCACAGTCATGTCTTAAAATTGGTTTAAATTGGCCTTGGCTAAAAACACAGTGAAAAGAAAATTGAGAATGTTGATTGAAGATACCAACTTATTTCAGTTAGACAAATTTGGAGAGTTTTTGAGAAATACTGATACATTGCAGTGGACTGGACCAACAATACGTTGGACTTGTAGCTGGGAAAATTACTACACATAGGCCAAAACCTCCCACAAAACTTGTCACATATATGAAAATAAATGCTAGAACCAGCTTCGCATGGCTGTTTTGGCCTCTGGATCAGGGCTCAGATTTTCATTCAGTGCAGACTGGTGTTATTTATGTCCTCAGGAATACTGCTCAGGGCTCGTTTGGCCCCAGAGGAGCAGGCCTGCCGGCCATCGATGCCCCTGTTTCTGCCAGAAAGTGCAGCATGGCAGCATCGAGAAGGATTCTCCATACGCTCAGAGAGTGGAGAGTCCTTCCCTGAAGGATAAAACTGAGGGCACACAGAAAGTGTCTGGACCTCTGAGGTTCAACTTACTGCCTCAAGGCAGAGTTAATTATTTACACAAGCAAAGTGCTTCCAGCAGTAGCGACAGAGACCATCAGTCAGAACAAACTGTCTCTAGGCTCTTAGAAATCTCTAATAAGCCTCCAGCTGGAGGACTCTAGAAGCTGTAGGAGATGGGTTTCAGGCCCTTTTTTGTTTGTCTCAGAGCAGCCACAGTTCTCTTATGTGCTGCTCATGGTATAGGTAGCACTGGGGTGCCAGGAAAACCACCAGTAGGGCTCTCCTTCAACATTTAATCTCAGAAAAGTTCAGGTGTCCAAAATGTTCAGTGCTGGGGGGGGCTCCCAGTTCTAGCAAATCAGACACTTGTTCTATGAGTCTCACTCCCTTCCTCAGCATTTCCCCCCTTTATTTATGCTAAGTAGCCACCTGCACAGCTACTTTCTGGGACTTCAGAAAGTCCCAGAAGACACTGCAGAAGACATACCACAAAGGTATCCCTCAGGCTGAAATGATGGTCACCTCCTGTGAAAATGCAATGAAAGATAAGTTAAAATGTGGATCCATTTAATTGTGCTAGAGAGTATAAACATTTTACTATCATTACAGGACACAATCAAATCTTCTTTTGTTAAAATGTATGCTGGATACTCATGACCCTTACCTGAGTACGCAATTTGAAAAGGCTCAGCAGAGTGTGCTTAAAGTTAAAGCATATGAGTATGATGAGGAGAAGCAGAAATGACTGAGGCATGAAGTGTAAGGAAGAGTAGTGCTAAAGCATCCCTTTGGCATTAACACATAGCTCACCAGGAGAACAACAGAAAGAAAAACATCACCTTTGCTTTTTCCTCATAGCCTGAGGAGAAGGTGGCAATAATTAATGAACCATATAATTGCCCTCGAGCCTTGGGGCTTGCTGCCACACTGCAAAGGAAGAAGGGACACTGTAAAGGTCTTCCCAGAGGGTTGGCTGACTCGATGGCCACAGACAGCTCCGGTAACGGCACACAGTCACTGCGCAGGGGTGACCAAGCGCTCCGCCGCCGGCTGGAGGCAGCCTGGGCTTGGGGAACCCCGGTCCCATCCCTCGCGCTTCCCACCTCCGCCGCCAGAGGATCCCGCGCCGCGGCAGGAGGCGGCAAGGGCGGGACGGGGCTGGCGGGTGGGGGAAGAGGCGGAGCCGCTGCTACGGGGAAGCCCCCCAGGGAGGGGGTCGGGAGCCCGGCTGCCGGAACGGGGATGAGGTGCTGGTTCTGCTCTCGCCATCTCTCTTCGTAAATCGCCGCCTCTGTGTCTTTCCTGCCGGTCTTTTTGCCACGATACCACCGGGGTTCCTTGTGCCTCCCACGCAGACGGTGGCAGAGACCAGGCGGCCCGGAGGGAGCACCCCTGGCCCGGGCCAGCCTGCTCCGATACTGCAGCATCGCCCCCGATGATCGCGCTGCCGGGCTCCCAGGCAGGGGCGTCGAGAACGGGCTAAGCGTCTATTTATTCAAATTGAGCGTGTGTGTGTGTGAATGCAGACGTTTTTTTATATGACCAGAGCAGGGGTAGCCAGCGATGGCGAAACCCCTCCCTGCATGGAGTACCCTTCCCGTCCTTGCTTTCCAACCGCTCGGGCACTGCGAGCCAGGACGTGGGTATCGCGACTTCTGAGCGCAAAGTGATGTTTCCATAAGCACCAGCCTTCAGGAAACCTTCAGGTGTCTGAAAACTCTCGTGCTGCGGTGCCGGGAGCTGCGTGGACACGCGTGCCGGGATTCAGCGGCACCATCGGGAGTTTCTCTCGTCGCCGAGAGGCTGCGGCTCCGCAGCTCGCCCTGTCCCGCCCCCCGCCCACCCCGCAGCGCTGCTGTTCCCGCAAACTTTCGATGAGCGGATCAGCGTGTTGCTTGACCGGCAGCATAGCTATTCCTGCTGAAATCCAGGCAACTCCCGAACTCCCTCCGTCCCTTTCTTTCCCTTGGTTAGTTTCTCAAGGCAGCAGGCGGCGTGGATTGCACCCGTACTTCTCTGCTGGTGGCGGAACAGAGCACAAGCCTTGTAACAATTGATTATTAGAAATTCACAGTAACTGCAATTAGCCGAAATAAACACTAAAGAAATGCGGTGTAATCCAGTGAAGAGGCGTTTAGGTTGAAAAAAACCCAAAACCAAACAACCAACCCAACCCCAAACCCAAGGCCGAAAAAAACCTCAAAACTACATGACTGGGAATTCATTGCCTGGCTCACAACGGATTTTGCCTAAGCTGTCTCACTCCTTCAGTAGATAACTTCGGGAACAGAACTCCCTACAGCCAGTTCTTCTAGGCATCATGGAGGAGTTATTATAAAAGTAAGAGTCGATTGTTTTTTTAAATGTAATGTCAGAATTAAAAACGATTCCTCCACAACTTGGAAGTTATGTCTGAGTGAGAAGGAAGCAGAGATTTGTACTTCCGAGATTTCTGATCACAGGAAAACGATCACTGCCTGTACCTCTAGCTGTCCCTAGTGAAGTAAAAAGACAAAAGATGTCCAAACCCAAATTATTTTTGTCCTGAATACACTTGGCTTCTGTCACATTTCCGAGTTCTCATAACAGAAAGTCCTCGTTTGCTCTGAAGTTCACAATATACACATAAATCCATGTAGCTCAGTTTACAGCATCTCTTTTCTCTGTATTTACGTTTTACTGGCATACCTTGTGCATATATATGTGTATCCATGCATTCGTACAGTGCATGCAGACGTCTACATACATCCAGCTACATACAACGGCACATCAAACCCTGCGTTGT
>WEKX01014344.1:219758-231026 GCA_013390025.1 Pitta sordida
CGCGGCCCGGTGGGGCCCGGGCACGGCCAGCAGCAGCCGGGGGAGCGGGAGAGGCCGCGCCGCTTCTCCCGGCAACTGGCTGCCAGGAAGGGGGACGCGCCGTAGCTCGGTGCCTGCTGAACACCTGTCAGCCCGCTGAGCTTGATTTATACCTGGCCCTGGCAGCCTCTCCGCTGAGGATTTCCCTCTCGTCCCACTTTTTCTTCTTTTTTTTTTTTTTTTTTTTTTTTTCCCCCCTTTTCNGCAGAGACCAGGCGGCCCGGAGGGAGCACCCCTGGCCCGGGCCAGCCTGCTCCGATACTGCAGCATCGCCCCAGATGATCGCGCTGCCGGGCTCCCAGGCAGGGGCGTCGAGAACGGGCTAAGCGTCTATTTATTCAAATTGAGCGTGTGTGTGTGTGAATGCAGACGTTTTTTTATATGACCAAGCAGGGGTAGCCAGCGGATGGCGAAACCCTCCCTGCATGGAGTACCCTTCCCGTCCTTGCTTTCCAACCGCTCGGGCACTGCGAGCCAGGACGTGGGTATCGCGACTTCTGAGCGCAAAGTGATGTTTCCATAAGCACCAGCCTTCAGGAAACCTTCAGGTGTCTGAAAACTCTCGTGCTGCGGTGCCGGGAGCTGCGTGGACACGCGTGCCGGGATTCAGCGGCACCATCGGGAGTTTCTCTCGTCGCCGAGAGGCTGCGGCTCCGCAGCTCGCCCTGTCCCGCCCCCCGCCCACCCCGCAGCGCTGCTGTTCCCGCAAACTTTCGATGAGCGGATCAGCGTGTTGCTTGACCGGCAGCATAGCTATTCCTGCTGAAATCCAGGCAACTCCCGAACTCCCTCCGTCCCTTTCTTTCCCTTGGTTAGTTTCTCAAGGCAGCAGGCGGCGTGGATTGCACCCGTACTTCTCTGCTGGTGGCGGAACAGAGCACAAGCCTTGTAACAATTGATTATTAGAAATTCACAGTAACTGCAATTAGCCGAAATAAACACTAAAGAAATGCGGTGTAATCCAGTGAAGAGGCGTTTAGGTTGAAAAAAACCCAAAACCAAACAACCAACCCAACCCCAAACCCAAGGCCGAAAAAAACCTCAAAACTACATGACTGGGAATTCATTGCCTGGCTCACAACGGATTTTGCCTAAGCTGTCTCACTCCTTCAGTAGATAACTTCGGGAACAGAACTCCCTACAGCCAGTTCTTCTAGGCATCATGGAGGAGTTATTATAAAAGTAAGAGTCGATTGTTTTTTTAAATGTAATGTCAGAATTAAAAACGATTCCTCCACAACTTGGAAGTTATGTCTGAGTGAGAAGGAAGCAGAGATTTGTACTTCCGAGATTTCTGATCACAGGAAAACGATCACTGCCTGTACCTCTAGCTGTCCCTAGTGAAGTAAAAAGACAAAAGATGTCCAAACCCAAATTATTTTTGTCCTGAATACACTTGGCTTCTGTCACATTTCCGAGTTCTCATAACAGAAAGTCCTCGTTTGCTCTGAAGTTCACAATATACACATAAATCCATGTAGCTCAGTTTACAGCATCTCTTTTCTCTGTATTTACGTTTTACTGGCATACCTTGTGCATATATATGTGTATCCATGCATTCGTACAGTGCATGCAGACGTCTACATACATCCAGCTACATACAACGGCACATCAAACCCTGCGTTGTTTGTCTGTCTGTGCGTGTAAGTAGCCTCACCGATTACATGGATATGCGCCTGTACGTACATCGGGATGCCCGCCGTTCCGATCTCTCCGACATCACAACTCGACCCTCTCCCTCCGTCTGAAGGGAGCACCTTCAGCGCCCGGGGAGGGGCCATCCGACAAGTGAGTATGGGGTTTGGGCGTGAGGGACTCCCGGAAAACAGCAGGGGGATGCCTCTCTTGGCCGCCCCCTCGGGGGCCATCGGGATGGTGATGTTGGGGAGAACTCCCGGCTGCTGGCTGACAGGTTTGCTGCTCCCCCTCTCCCGTGTGCGTGTGTGTGTGCCCGCCGGGGCGGGGGCAGGGTTCACTTCCCAGCTCCCCCCGTTGCCGGCGAGGCGGGTACCTGTTGGGCAGGGAGCGGGGACGAGGTGCTCTCCGATGCGGGGCGGTCCCCGGCAGCGCTCCGGTGCCGCGCTGCGGGGCTGGCCGTGGCCAGGCGCTCCGTCGGGGAGGTGGGGGGGGGCNAGCATTGTGGAAGGGGGCATTTTCTTCAGGATATAAAGCTGAGAATACGGAAGACGGGAAGCTTAGAGCTTCACCTTGTTGCCTCATTCTTCCTTCCATGTGAACATCCTGCAACGTTTCCTTCATCCTGCCGCACCTCTCACCTGGCCAGCGCTGTCCGGACCATGTCCGCTAAGCTCCTGCCAGTTTTCTTCCTCCTCTCAGTGTTCCACGCCTGGTAAGTCTGCGCTCCCCTCGCCTCTTCCCAGCCCCTCTCCTCTCCACTCGCCCTGGCGCTGGCGGGCTGCAGTCCCGCTCGCCGAACTTCGCACAGTACTCGGCACCCGGGAAGAACATCGGACTCTCCGCGCCTCCCTCGCGCTGTGCCGGGGCTCTGTTCACAAAGGCAGTTTATCCCTCTCCCTTCTGGCTCCGCGGTGCTCCTGGCGCGGTGGCACCGCCGCTGTTCCTTCCCGGCCCCTGGTAAAGCCGGAGGTCGCTCGCGGGGGATCTGTCCGGAGCCGGCCCTGCGGAAAGTTTCCCTCTCCAGTGGCTGCTGGTGCCCTGTGGGTCGGGGCTGGTGCTGCCCGGGCTCTCCTTGCGGCCCCGGGTTCCCTCCGCGACACCCCCGGGGTCTCCGCGGTTTGGGCCGGCGTGGGAAGGGAGGAGGTAAGCCGTGGGAAGCGTGAGCCCCTGGCCCGCTCCTCAGGGCCGGGAAGGGTCTCCACGGTGGATCTCCGGCATAGATTTAGAGGCCAGAGGGGAAGAGCCGGCAGCTGCAGCCCTGAGCTTTTGGATTAGGCTGGCCTTCGAACCTTTTGGTTGTCCGGGGCTGTCTTATATCCCCAGCGCATAACCCAAGCGAAGGGGTCACCTGAGTTCCCCCACCTCAGCCACAAACCAGGCTGCAGGTGTACTCGGAGGTCTTTCTCTCTCCTTCCCGGCAGCCTGCCGCACACGAGTGACCTCTGCATCCTAAATCCCCACAGAAACTAGAGGCTGCTTCGTGCCAGCCGCCGGAGCAAGTGCTGGGCACACTTGCTCCTCTCAGGAGTTTTCTAGACTTCCTTCTTTCCAGTTTATTGACAGTGTCCTCACTGTCTCCTCATAGAGTCAAAATTAGTGCCCCCTGAGTAGTTTGGGGAAGGTTGATGCCTTTTTTCCTTCTCAGTTTGAGACTGGCCTGTCTGCATCCCATAGCTGTTTCTGTGGATCACAGGAGTGTGATAGGAATTGGCAGTCAGATGAAAATGCAACCTCAAGTGCCTTCAAGGATCTTAACTATGCAGATGCAAACAAGGGAATGAAATAAGAAGAAAACAAAACACCTTGAAACATGCGTGTCTAGTGTCTGAGTCTGATCCATTGTGAAACATCTCCCACCTCCTCCAAGGGATTGAAATTATCTGGAGGTACTTTCTAGGAAACCAGCTGCTAGAGTGAGGGGATCCAAAAGGTTTGCCAGTGGTTGCTTAAGCTCTTGTTACTGACTGGTTTTAAAGCAGCATCTCTCTGAAATGGGATCCCACCTGAGCTCAGGTCTCATTTCCATGTGTAGTCTGAATGCCTCTGGCAAAGTTCTGGTGGGTGCAGCAGGAAAACATATGATTTTTGCTTCTTTGCTGTCAGCAAATTGGCATCACTGCAGTATTTCACCTCTGAAATACTGTATCAACCATGTTTGTTAGGGGATGATGCCTCCTTTGAGAATGGTTCTGTAACAGCAGTATTAAAACATAGGGCTTGTCATGAATCTGATGGATAAAAAAAAATCCCCACTAAATCCCCTTGAGGTTTCTTAATGCTCACTGGATGAGTTAATAAAAAAACCCACAAGTTTTTAAAAATAGAAAATAACAGAGAAGTAATGATTGTCTATTAGAAATTTCCTCTAAGTTTTCTCTACTTTTGCAACTTAGTTGTATGAGCTCTCTATAGAAAATCCTTAGGATCTAGGTTTCAAAATTATTTTTATTTAGAAATTGTGCCTAGAGCACTTGCAATTTGTGAAGTCGTGTTAAGTCCTTTGTGCCTAATCCTTAGGGATGTATTTGCTGTAGAACAGTTTCAATTAAAAGTTTCATTAAATTCTCAAATATGTAGTGGTCTTTAAGCAATGTGAGGGTTAATGATGCTCTGTGATTAAATTTCTTTGCTAGTATCAGTCTTTTTGGATTAAGATAGGGTGTCTATCAAGTCTTCTGGACAACCGAGGTATTTTAGAAGACATTGGGGTCATTATGGAGAGAAAACAGTGAGAAAAAGAAGGATACTCTGATGTGTGTAGCGCATCCCATGAATAAGCAAGGCTGGTGCCTCTCATTCTCCATTGCTTTGTGCCTCACATAATTATTGACATTCATGCACAAATGTTGCAAAGTGATATCATATTTCCCAGGCAATTGCAGGTCAGAAGCAACACTTGATTACTGCTGTAGGATCTACACTGAGGTTATCTTTCTCCTGATAACTTCATTTCAGTTTAACTGTCATAGATTTTCTCCAGTGAGAAGCATCAAGCAGATTTGGTTTCTAAGATACCAAAAGATGTATCTTCAAATCAACGTTTTACAGCTCATGCACAAAAAGCCACACAAATGAAATTAGTCTTGTGTGAAAACAGCTCTAGCTGTGATTTCCGGGCAAACTGCAATTTCACCACATTTGTATTAGCATACTCTTAAAAGAAAGATAATGCTTTCGTAAAGAAAAGAAGTCACAACTCTTGGTGTAGTGCTTTTTTTTTTTTAACATTGTTAAAGCTTCAGGGAAATTCAGATTAATTTATGTAATGTATTTGTGTGCTTGTGATAATCCATTTTAAATTCAAGGAGCGAACTCTAAATTCTAAGCCGTGTAATACATTAAACTCTGGAATTCAGGCACTGAGAATATAATAATTTATTAATAGAATAAAATTATCAGGAAGCATTAATAGATCTAAATTTTTAATACTCTTATTAGCCTTTGTACAAGAGATGAATTGGTTGTCTTGATATATTAATAAAATGATACTGCAGATGTTCGTTCCTTCTGAAAGTATATTGTAAACTAGTCAGAATTGGCTCATTAAAATGCAGCATATAAAGTACTACTCTGATAGATTTATTAAATCCTGGAGTACAAATTTTTGAAGAAACTGTCAAAAGACATATTCTAAACAATTCTCAATCATGACCCATCCAGAGGTACTCAACAATTGTTACTGGAGGCATCATGTTGCACAACCAGTCTAAGACAGGTCTAAAGTATTCTGTCGCAAGACCAGTCTAAGATGCAAAGCTGGGGGAGACATCTAAAACTTCTTCAGACGAGTGTGGAGCTTTACCTAGAATATAAATTCATATTTTATTTATGTAAAATAACATGTATTTGTTTAATTTGTTATTGCAGTTCTAGAAAGGTTGAAGAAGATGAATATGAAGATGGAACAACTAATCAAAAATGGGTTTTAGCTCCAAAAACACAAGACACAGATGTGACTCTCATACTAAACAAGCTGTTGAGAGAATATGACAAAAAGCTACGTCCAGATATTGGAAGTAAGTACTTCTTTCTGCACGAGTGAGGATAAGCTTCTTTGCATGCATGTTGTATTGGATGTCTGCACAAAGATCTGGGAAAGTGGAGATTAAGTTTTTTGGCTGAAGTTCATTTCCAATTCAGTGTTTGAAAAATGCTTATTCTCATGAGATGATCAGGTGGTAACTTAAGATCCTAAAACTTGGTTTCTTGTACAGAGTTTGTGTAGAGATATGGAAGGGTTGTCTTTAAAGCATTCACCAGGTCTTTGGCAGAGCAAGGAGCATACTTACCTCTTTTGTCATCCAGTATCCATGCATCTGAAAAACTCACTCTGAGAAGCAAACAAAACGTCAAGCATATTAAAAAGAAAAAGTAGGACACATCAAGAGAAGAATGTGCATCTACTCTCTTGAAAATATGATCACAAAAGTTATCTTCCTTAATGCTGAGAAGAAGGCACTAAGATTTGCCTGTGTAAAGGGCAACGCCAGAGGTTTTCTTTCCCAAACCACCAGATACCTACAAAAGAAATCTTATAGAATGGAAGTGTCTTGTGGTCAGATAAGGTCACTAATAAGTCTTACACTACTTATTAGTGTAACATTTAGATAAGACCCAGTAGATACTTGCATATAACCGTCTTGGGCTATTTCTTTTGTTTTAATTTGTATAATGATGTTCCATATTTTAAACCAGTTGTTGTTTGTTTTTTCCTTTTTTTTCTTTTTTTTTAATGCTTCACCTTTTATACTTATTCCCTGTTTGTCTGGTTTGCATCCCTAGGGCATAATGGCTGTAGCACAATAGCTGCTCAGTTTATTCACAGCTAGTTTGTGTGACACCAATGAGAAGTGAAATTATTCTTAGCTGATGTATTGATACACTTTCTAGATAATCCCTTTGGATCAGTTTAGAGTTTAGAGTAAGAGCCATCGGTATGTGTTCGCCATTACAATTATTAGTATTGCATAGCTACACAATAATACAACAGTTGCAGAAAAATGACTGTGTTGTGGTTCCTTTTCATAGCTATTACTTTGATTTTGCATAGTATTTATAAAGAATGTTTGATACGTGTGTCTGTTTTATCACAAAGTGACGTTTATCTCTCTACTTAGTTTGTCATACTGAATTTACCTGATCTTTAATATCTGATGGAGAAATGCTCTAATGCACTTTCCCGCCTATATCAACATCTGGAAGATAGTCTCAGACAAATTTCTTGATTTATTTTGTGCTCTGTGACCTGAGATCACTGACTTAAGGCAGGGTAAATTACCTTATACCTATGTAGGGCAAAGTAATCATTCAAAGTCCCCATGTCAATTGCCATAAAATCAGTAGAGGTCAGAAACATCTTACAGGAGTGGAAAGTAATTCTTAGCAAAATAATTCCTTTTGTCTCTCCAAAAAATTTTGTACATCCTGTTTTAGAGAAAGGAGTTTAATTACAGAGCTTCTCATATATCATATCAGAGAGAGATTTTACAGGTCTCAACTACATCTATTTCTATCAAGCATCTTGGTCCTAGGCCATTTTTCTCTTTGATAGCAATCTGGCTATTTCAGAACTTGAGCTGAGTGTTGTTCAGATGCTAGAGAAGTTAGTTTAGCTCTGCTTCCTTCCCTGGGTCCTCTGTCCACCTTTCCTACCTTTGATGCAGGTAAATAACATTGCCCTTTTGAAGTTGAGTTGTTGCATTTGGCAAGGAGAACACAATTGGAATACAGAGAATCAGGCATCATATCTAACTTCCCTGAATTGCTGACTGATGCCTCACACACGAGCATATCTTCCTTTCCATATAGGAGATGGTTATCCTCCGAACAGGATGGTTGACATGTCCTGGCAACTGAACTGTGTTCCAGCCCTGAAGGTCCCAGTATTAATGCGCATAATTGAAAGCATAATAAGTATCAGTTAGAGTACCAGGAAAAAAGATAGTGAACTGGGTAACATAAGCACACAATAAGAAAATGCATGTTTTGGAATTTATAGGAAATGTGGAGCAAAATGATCAAAGAAGAGAGGCATAATTCTCTGAAACAAGCAGAAATACAGCCAATAAAAGGTAATGAGGATTAAATCCAGGACTAATATGCAGTCAGCTGCTCATTAAGGCCTTTATATTTAAAAAGTGCTGCCTGGAAGTCAGCTCTCCCACTGGACAGGTGCACTCACCATTTCATGCCACATCGCTCTTTGGTCAGTTTTCCCATCCTTTATTGCAGTCACTATTTCTATCAGTGGATAGCATTAGCAGTTGTCCTGAAGAAATTGCTGTTTTTCAGAATTCAGTCAGAAGAGCTTAGGAAGAATGGCCTTTTTTGTAAGTTTCAGAGGTATTGCAGTTTTTAGATCACCTGGAAACAAAGGCCTTAGAGAGAAGAGGAAGGTTGTGGCAAATAGAATGTATTGAAGCGAATGCTGACCCAGGCAGTGACTTCTCTGTGTTTTTTTACATCCTTCCCAGGGAAGCTGGTATTTTGACTAGCTCAGGTATGTCCGGGTACTACCTGGCACTGTACAGGCTTATTCTGAGTTCCTACTTGCCGTACTATGGGCACTGACTCCTTCAGCAATCGCATCTCCTTCAGGCCAGCAGTACAGCCATCAGTGAATGAGCTCCTGTGAGCACTTAGCTACCCCTCTTTCCTCCTCCCTCACCCAAGCATATCTAAACCACTATAAGGCGTGTGGGGGTCACTGCCAGGCCAAGACTTACTATTTTTTTTTTTTTTTTCTTATGTTGGCCTATACTTGGGCTCAGCGTTCATGTGAATTACTGTTGCTCAGATCATATGGGCAATCCACACTCAGCAGTTCAGGCATCATCTGCAAGATTCCAAGCCAGGATTGTTAAAGAGTGGATTGAACAACCTAAATATTAGGCAAAACAGTTAACCTGTGAAGGTTATGAGCAGTGTGATACCTTAACAGGACCTGTCTAGCTAAAAGGGGACTTTGATCTTTGGAAACAAAGTGATGTTCTACCAGCAGGGGAATGCCTGGCTGCATCCCCTTTGGACACATGCTTGGCAGAGTTCTTGTCTCCATAAGTATCACAACTTGTGAGGGTTTTTATTTTATTAGTGGCATCTGTCAGGTTTCCATTATAACATGAAAAATACACAGCTTTTGGAACTGAAAAAGAAAAAGAAAAGAAAGCACCTCATATGGAACAGCTAATACCAGTGGACTGATCAGATCAAAAAGAAAAGTGTTTTATGGAGTAAAGCATCTTTTTACACCTGTTTTTTTACCAGCTACAATTATAGATCTGAGAATCTCAGTTCTATTACATGGTTTAAAAGGCACCAGTCCCAGATAACAACTAAACCAATTCAGAAATCTGAACATCTTAACATCTTTTCCATGGGCGGATATTCTGGATTTAGTTTCAAAGTGTTTTGAAGTGAAGACCTGTTCAATGGATATGCATAATTTTCTATGTGCAGTAAGGCTTTATACCCTTGTGTGGTTTCCTTCCCCCCCTCCCATATCACATAATTTAGGTCCTGACATTTAGTAAGCTCTGGCCCTGAAATTTTATATTTTCCCAGTTTATTTTATATTTTATATTTTTCTTTATTAATAAAATGAAAATACTATAAATTTTAGGCAAACCAACAGGACAAAGAGTAGAATGATGATAATTACAGCTAAAAAAAAATCTCACTCTCCTTTAAGTTCTATTAATAAACCATTTTTTACCGTTGCTCTTTTTTTATTGACTGATTTAAAATTTAAATTTCAATTAAAAAAATCACACAAACAAACAAAACCCCTCAACCAAACAAAAAAAATCCAACAATGAAGAAAAACACAGGTAAATTAAGTACCACATGACAAAACATATTTTCTTCAAAGTTAGTTTAGTTTAATGAAACCTCCCCTCTCACTTTCCTTACTGGACAGCTTAGCCCACAATGGAGTTCTGGAAAGTAAAAACTACCTTCAGAACCTACCTGTCTAAGTTACCTTTGACAGAAAATTTACAACAGTGAAACAGGGTGAAAAGTTTGGCTGTCAGTTTCCCTGAGTGAGGTTACATATGGAAACTAACATGCTATCTTTTTATTTCATTGTGAAAGTCACCTTACCCATCAAAAAGATTAATATGAGTATTGTTGCTAAAATATGCCACTAGTAGTGGGAGGAAAAAAGTCTCAGTCTAAATTAGGCTTAAAACTGCAGAGTAGTAAGGTAATTTTTATTGTTTGTTTGCATCTTCTGTTTCTCAAATGTATCATTATATTAAGGAAAGCTCTGAATTGCATGTATTGAAGAAAACTTCATCAGCTTGTGTTCTGTGGTACTTTTACCACTAATGTCTGCTCTTCCTTCCTTATTTTTGATAATACTATAGTAACTTATGATTTCCTTTTGGATCCTCTGAAATTATTTCATCCTTATGGCCTCTGGTGGTCCCCTGTATTTACTGTGGATTTATAAGCCTAAATAAATTCACTTTCAAATACATAATACTATTCCAATTCTACAGGTTGTGTCTTGAGAGCCAAGCTGGATTTCCTTGCTCCCTAAGTATCTTTATAACCATTAACCACATTTCTGAAGATGAGAACAGTCTCAGGAACTGCTGTGCAGCTCTCAGTACCCTGAGTAGGTTTTTACAACTGCGGTTGGTAGAAATAGATGGGCTCATTTGTATCAGCAAACACAGAAGACTAAGTTCTGTCTGAAGTGCTTTAGTTTGCTGGCTTGATAGCATTTAACAGCAGTTCTCTTTTAAAGCACTTAAAAGTTTTATCTGTAATTAATTTAACCAGTTTCTCAGAGTGTGCAAGGAGCAAATCTGTCAGGTGAGTGGGCACAACTTTTATTCTGTTGATTTTTAAAAGCGATACTCTTTTTCAAGCACAATCCTGTTGAAAACTTTAAGTTCTGAAGCAGTTCCATAACCTTTCCTCTGTCTGACCTGCTTTCCTAGCATGCCACACAGAAATGAACCCTGAAGTGCACCACAGGCTATTACCACAGAGGCTGTCAGGTTATTTTTGCTAGCTGCTGATTGCCACACCTGATGCTCTTTAAATTAGCTCCAGCTAGGTTTCCCCATATGTGGTGACAGAGGGTTGCTTATTACCTGACAGATCAAAATATTTCCCAGATCATAGTGCAGAGAAAGCTGTAAACTGTCGTGCAAGGTCAAATTACTACTTTATTACTACTTTCTGCTCTAAGTTTCTTTTTTTTTTTTTTTTTTTTGCTGGCCTGTAAGAGACAGTGTCAGGCATCTTATAATATGAAGTAGTGAGAGACATTAATTGCTTCAGGATTGATTAAAGACAGTTGTATCTGGAGACCTAACTAGTGTGTAATGGTAGTACATATGGGAAAGAGAGAGGGAATAAATTCTGTTTGTATGATGGCAGCACTGAGGCAGAGAAAGCCATAGTCCTGGATTCAACTGCTTTAGTACTGGGCACTGCAGAAGATTGAGGATATTAATCTAATTTAGGCTTATATGGAAGAAGAAACTTGAATAGCTCATTATTGAGAATGCAAAGTCCTGTGGCTAAGACCTAGTTAGGAAACAACTGAATACAGTGAGAGCTCAGGAGCTGAAA
>WEKX01014344.1:231084-253425 GCA_013390025.1 Pitta sordida
TTTCATTGTTCTCATTGGTAGTAACCTTTCTCTCTCTCTCTTTTTTCCTCTTTTTTTTTTTTTTTGAGTGTGGGGAAAAGGGGATTGCCTTCATTTCAAAAAACTTTCATTCTGTTCAGCCACCAAACTAGAAATCCATTAGCTGTCCATTTCCCTGAATTAGTCAGTAAATATGAAGACTCTTTTAGTGCCAGTCATTTCCCATGCATTATGTATAAGCACACCTATGTAAGAAGAGGAATATTCTTGAGGAAAGGGTTGCTATTCAATGGAAATGAGAATGATCTCTGTGCTGTGTGGGAGGATAGAAGGGATTTCTTGATTGTCTGCAGGAGTTCTAATTCTCTAGCATCCTCAGTAATTGATGCTTTGTTCTGCAGTCTTTATCATGAACATTTCCAGAATATTATTAGCAAGGTTAGCAAGTGAGGGGTAAACTACTCTGCGAACACTCCAAAGTCCAAGTTGTATATTTTTGTGATCCGTATTTGAGTTTTAAAACAATACATAAACAAATAGGTTGGTTGCACATAACGCTCATTCAGTGCTGGTACAGTGCATCAAACATAGGCTCTTTCAAAATCTGACATGGGAACAACTCTGATTAGGACAGGATCTTGACAGTGAGGTTTTTTCATGCCTGCATTCTGCTTTTCTAATCCCTTAACCATCAACGTGAGTACAGAGCAATTTATGACTTGGCTTTGTGACCTCCTTTGGTTCACAGCTTTTCAGCTGTCAGGGGAAACACCCTACTTTTAATTCATACTTCTCTCAGGTAAAACTTTTAATGTGTCGTACTAAAAGAAGAAGTAGAGAAATTTTAATCCAATGCAATGAGTCTGAAGCCCTCCAATTTGATGTTTCTGCCTAACACCCCCCTCCAACCCCCCAAACAACCTACTTTAATTTTTACAATTATTTAATAGTTTTGTGTGGTTTTTGTTTTTGTTTTTAAGAACACCTTATTTAAATCAAATGCTGGAAATTGATGCTTTAATTTGAAGCTTACTGTACTTCAATATATAACAGTATTTTAGTATTCAAACACTTTTTCTGAAACTAATCATAATTTAACTCGAGTAATACAGTTCTTTGCATATAAAAATTCCTTTTTGTATAATTTCTAATAAGCCACTTGTATGCTTTTGTTACCCATGTCTTGTGTGTAGTCTGTTGAGTTGACAAAAATGTACTTGCTTAGTGTTGGAGAAAGAGGCTTTTTACACAGATACCTAACAGTAAAGTCCTTTAAAATAAAGTCTTCTCTTTGTGAATAGAAATAATTCATTCACGCAGATTTAGAGTTTTATTTTCTGACAGTGATTACTTGCTGAAATTACTTGATACAAACTCAGATGGAATATTTTTCTTGAATGACAGTACAGGCAGGAAAGTTTGGTTGACAGTTAATGTTTGCCAAACGCTTAATCCAAACTGTCAGACCCAAAGCTATACGTAGGAGTTGCTACTTCTTACTCTGTCTTCTTATCTATGTCTTCACCTAAGAAATCTGAGAGGAAGTTGTGAGTATAGCATACAGACTTAAAAAAAATCCTTTTCGTCTCTCTCCTTCCTTCTCTGATTACCCAGACTATATAGGCATTACAGAGGTTTAGGTGCAAGTATTTGCAAAATAGGCTGCTAGTTTGAGGTTGTGGCACAAACTAATTATTCTGTAATCTTAAAACAGGGAAGATTTTCTGCACATATTATTTTAGATATTGTTGCTCATTTTTGCAACTCTAGAGTTTTCTTATGACTGTTACTGTTCATCCAGATCTTGGTTGCTAGCTTGCTAAACTATTATTGTTCAGGCTTGTGATGTCACGTAGGAACTCTCTCCTCTAATGAATATAAGTAAACCAAAAATGGCAACTTTAGGGATTGACTAAAAACCAAGCCAAACCATTAAGATCTACAGTTTTCATTTCACAACATAACACTAGAAAAATTAAAGGTTGTACATTAGGGAAAGGTAATGAAGGCAGAAAGTGCTGAAGTTTGATTGATAGTTATGGTGGGAAATGAAGAAAAAAAGTGGTTAGTAGTTAATTGAGGGAGTCCATTTATGTACACACCGTCATTCACACTCTTGGACAAAATGGCAACCAAACCTAGCATGTGGAAAAAATACCCTTTTTAAAGGACTGTGTTCTTACCTGGTATTGCTGTTGTCCAGACTTTGAAGTCTGCACCCAGTTTTTGATTATCCTTTTGATTTTCATATGCAGTCCCATTTTGGTAGCTCAAAATTAAACACAGGGATGTCAGTTCTGTCAGAGTATCTCTGTCTGTAGCAAGTGGAGGATTTTAACTTCTGTCTGTTTTCAAACCCATTCTCTTCCACAGGAAGAATTAGGGTCTTTAATTTTCCTCACTGGTATCTTCATAGCATCATAGAATAGAACCGTAGAATCATTTAAGTTGAAAAGACTCTTAGATCTTGGATTCAGCCATTAAAATACTGCTGCCAAGTCCACCACTAAACCATGTCCTTAAGTGCCACATCTACTAATCTTTTAAATAGTCCATGAAAGGTGGCTCAGCACTTCCTGTTACCATATCTTTCTTCAAATGTGGTTGTTTGATGTGAAATAGAGATATTTTAGCTGACCACAGCCTTCAGAAGTGAGTTGTTAGCATAGCAGTTTGTTTTACGGACACTGTCTATAAGGTAATGTGGGGAAATGTGAATAGATATAATCACTAATGCAAACTAAAACTTAACACTATAATCATTGCTACTACAGTTACCGATAACTTTGTAATGATTTATTAGAACTTTATCTCAATTTAAAAATAGCAATTTATGTGCAAAAGATAATGTAAAATGTCATTATAGAGTAATTTCAAAAAATATCTTATTATTGTAGAGCCAATCTTGTTAGTCTTTTCCATTCAGAGGTCTTGTGGAACTTGGGAAGAGTTTAAGTGGCTGTATAGCTCTGGAACAGAGATCATATTGTGTTTGTGTGCCTTCTAGTAATCTAATGCTAATTGCTTTGCTTCTATAAATATGTGTGTATTGATCCATAACATTTTGTCCATGGCTGTTTTGGGTAAAACCAGTATAAAACTATAAGTTAGTTGAACAAAGTATGAAATGTTAACTCTCAACATTATTATTTTATTTTTATTTATATTTTAAAATTTATGAGAGCTCAGATCTACACTATTTAATTGAGCTCCTAAAAATTATTTCTCAGCATTAAAATTTTAAAAATATTTCTAAATATTTATGATTTGTTCAGGAACATGAATGCTATTTGGACAGACTTCAAATGTGGAGGAAGCTTTGTGAAGGAAGCAAAGTGGTTTCATTTATTAAATAAGCATCACTTTTGAAATGCGGAGATCTGTCTAAAATGAAGAGATATTTTAAAAGGATGGGGTAATTTAACATACTAAATAAGCAAAATAAACTGACAGGAACTTATTGCACATTTTTTCCCTACATGACACAAAATTGTATAACACTCCCTTTTTGGATTGTCTCAGGAGTCTTTTAAAATTCTCCTGATTTATCTGTCAAGTTTTTTACACACATGATCAACTTACATGTGTCCAAGAGTAAAGTCTTCATGAAGTTTAGTGGAATTCAAGCTCAAGTCACCTTTATTTCACCTGTGTAAATCTATAAAGCAGGACTAGACAAATCCTATAGTTGTGCTGCATATGTATTTACGATCAGGGCATTTTTGTAGGTGCTTCTGTGTCTTGTCCAGATGTACGTGACCTCACTTTACATTAACTGTCTGTGTGTTCACCTGTCTTCCCTATGTGATCTTGTCAGGCAGTGTTAAACTCCTGACACCTGTGGCCGTTTTCAGGTGTGTTTTGAACTGCCTAAAGTTTGTAGGCAACTTTCATTTGGCAGTGCCTTTGCAACGTGATTCTTCTGAGGCTGACTGGAATACAAACACTGTCTGTCTCAAAGCCAGGGCATTTGGTTCAGATGACCTTAGTTTTGTTTACAGATATTTTCTTTGGCTTTATAAATCCCCTCCTCTATCAAAACCAACATTTGAAGATGAAATTACTGTAATAAGCAGTTGGCTTACCTTAGATAGCACTGTGTAGCAGCCTAACACTGCAGTTACTTGGACGTGCTTACATTATCTTTTAGAGAACCTTACTGCCATATATTAAACACTATTTTGAAGCATTTTGAGAAGGTTAGTACATTCCTTTACAACCTTTAGTTGCTCTCCTGCATGGTTCTGCCAGTAATTTTTCTAAGTTTCTGACAGCTCTTTAGAACTATCTTAGGCTTCTGCCAGTTTCAAAATGGTACTTGAGCTGAGTATCCATATGTAATATGATTATCCATATGTAATATGATTTTAATGAGGCATTAACACTTCTGTTGTTCGATCAACAACACTGTGAGGACTTCTCTAGTGCAAGAAAAAGGGCTCCATCTGCAGCTCAACAACTCCACCTGTGGCTTGAATTCCTTCATAAACTGAGCATTCATAAATTCATTTACTATACAGAAAAACTTAGTGCAGAAAGTGCAGAATCGCAGTACGGGTAAGGATGGAAGGGAACACACTGGGTCATCTGGTCAAACCTTTCTGGTAATGAAGCTATTTATGTCTTTCCATGAAACTGAGTTTATTTTGAAGACTGTTAGAGGATTAGTTCTTTCTAATAAGACATGATAACTTTAAGACTCACTTATTTTCTTTTTAATAATGCATTTTAGATGAAGTAATCTTAAAATCTTTCCCTCATTATGGTTGGCATTTTGAATTAAAATCTTATGATAGCAGATCTAAAATTTAAACCTCATGATCCTCCCATCTTATATCTATTTATATCCGCAAAAGACCACATGCAACAAGAACTATACCCTTCTGTCTTTTCTTTCAAAACCTAAACACTTATTTCCCATGCAATCAAATTGCAATTGGATTTTTGACCTCTGCCTAAAAAACCAGAGCAAAGTAATTCAAAGAAACTTTCAGTCTTTTTTTTTTGTAGTAATATAATAGCTTACCTGTGTTTTTAAAAAATTATTTTCAATTTGAATTACATTAGAAATGTCTGAGGCTAGATGCTGGTTTAATTTAATTTGACAGAAGAAGTGACTATTGCTTAGTTTTCTTCTCTTTCAAGATTAGACCTGTACTGTGAGTAAGATCAAATTCTTTTTAGCATTAACAGTATTTGATTTTTTTGTACAATAAGACAATTTGGCCCATCACATTCAGGAGAAATTATCATCTCATAATCTATTTATATACTTAACTGCAAATATTAAACAAAAATGGTTTCCAAGCACTATGTTCTGGTCCTGAATTTTGCCTTTGATCCTGCCAAGATTCCAGTGCCATGCCAATTTGCATCACTAAGTCTAGCGCCATTAACAGTCACCAGAACTCCTTAGCTTTTAACTTGCAGCTAGATATGTGCATAAACCCTGGAAAGATTAGAGCTCTTTATTCCATATATGCTACCTCGGTGAAATAGCTAGCTGTCGTTCCCTGCTATTACCAATTCCTATGTAATGACATTTATTACTGCATTTTGAGGCAAGTCTCATTACCAGAAGCTGCTAGACTCTTATTTAGTTATTAGCTGTGTACAATTAGAGTTGCTTTAATCAGATGAGCTTGTTCAGCCGAGTTCAGGTTTTCCTTTGCTGAAGGGAAGATCTCAGTTTATCTCAGTTTATCAGCCAATACTTCAGAGAGTTTGAAACCATGACCTTAAATAATCCTGGATGTTCTGACCATGTGCAGCCAAAGAAGTGTGTGCTAGTTAATGAATCAGAAAAAATGATTATCATTAACTACTATTTGTGCCCAGTTTAAAGTCTGTTTTTTGCAATATGGTCTTCCTAATGATATGTACATACCTAAGTCTTACATGACAAGCCATCATAACTATTTTTTTTCAGAGCTGTTCAGCTTTTCAAGTATTTCAAAACTATTTTGCATTTCTTTGTTAGTTTGAAATTTAGAGGATGCAAGCAAAAAATATTTATCTTCGCATGTGAAGACTGTTGTCTGTCTTCTGCTTTGTGCTGGATGGTTTTTTTAGGTTTAGATGAATTGACTGTTCACAGGTTATTCCGAGTTGGAAGGGAACCCCAGGATCATCTAGTCCAACTCCCCACCAACTAGACCATGTCACTGAGCTCCTCATCAGAGCTCAGTGTCTTAAACACCTTTTTTAAGGTTTTTTAAGAGGTTTTTTAAGGTTTAAGAGACCTTAAACACCTCCCTGGTCAGACCATTCCAATGAGAGATCACTCTCTCTGTGAAAAAACTCTTCCTAACATTCAGTCTAAACCTCCCCTGGCATAGTCTAAGGCCATGTCCTCTTGTTCTGATGTCCTCAGTCTGAGAGGAAAGATCCTCACCCATCTGGTGGCAACCTCCCTTCAGGTAGCTGTAAACAGCAATNATATCATCAATAAAGATGTTGAACAGTGCCGGGCCTAATGGTGAGAAACTTCCCACAGAACCACAGTATTTAACTGTTCCTCACTTCCCTGCTCAGTAGTTTCCAAGTTTTCTGAGTTTTGAGTGATATGTGTACTTGCATTTCCTCATTCTAGGGATTCTGGGGATCAGTGCAAAGAAAGTCCAAGTTCATTATAGTCCCCAAACTTCAGTAGTTTAAATTTTCTCTGGAGATTTTTGAAAACTGTGGTGAGGAGAAGGTGCTTCTGTGGGAAAGAGGTGTCTCTAACGGAAGCTGTGGGTGGGTTAGTACAGCATTTATACTTGATACTTAATTTTGAGACTGCTAATCCTGGAGAAAGTAAACCACCAATTTAGATCTCAGTTTAGAGCTTAACGTATACCCTGTTTGTTTGGAGGAAGGGCAGTATAAATAAAAGAATAAATATGTCTTTCAGTGTAAGAGTGGCATTATTTTAGTGTTATGTCACCAATAACAACTACCTCAATTATGTTCAGTAGGTACACTGACACTAAATGGTGCTAAAAGAAAGATAAATCCTAGTGGCCTCAGCAAAAGAGAGGAGTACAGAGCTTGTCTTCGCTTATTAGGTCCTGGAAGTTAAAAACATGAAAGATCTTTTGAGAAACGTGCATTGACTAAACCAATTCAAATTCAAAAGCCTTTGGATGAGTGAGTGCAAAGGCGATGTGGGCTGAAGGGAATGAGTCTAAATTGAAAGGAGAAGAGTTGCTTAGGTTTAGCTAATGAGATTTCATAGAGATTTTACTCTAAGTTAGGATCATTTCAGGGCTGGTGAATTGTGAAAATCTGGAAAGATTTTTTAATGTGGAACAAGCAGGCTAAAGAACCGATTTGTTGAGGCAAAGGGAAAAAGTAATATGCTATGTTATTTCTAGTTTCATGTCAGTCATTTTAAGTTTTGACTTTAAGCTACTGTGCTTAGCACTGAAAGTTTCTTTAACAAATTGCTGATGAGATAAATGGGGATCATGATGATAAAGTGGCATTGTTTTAATTTATGGCTTTTTTTTTGGCTAGGAGGAAAAGAACCTTGTCTTCCTGAAAAATATATATGCCGTATTTCTCAGTAGATGTACCAGAAAAGAAGACCTTACGGTTATTGGGGAAGAAAGTATTTAAAGTGTTTACTTATGTTGTCTGCAAAGTAATATTTTTTTTTTCTCCACAGTAAAACCAACAGTTATTGATGTTGACATTTATGTCAACAGCATTGGTCCTGTATCATCAATAAATATGGTAAGTGACTTGCTAACAAAGATTTTTATCTGAACTGCTGATCTTGGCATCAATACTAGCTTTTGTAAAAGACAGGAAATACTACTGGTGTAAGATGCTTTGAATCTTCTTTAGTTCTGTTTTCAGATATATTTGGTTTTTTCCTTTGTGTCTCATCAAGAGAAGAACAAACTTACAGGCAATATTATGCCCTTTGTTGTCTATCACAAAATGCTGATAGATCTTCAACAGTAAAATAGCTGTCTTAAGGAAAAATAAGTATGAAGAGAAGTCATTGTCAAGGAAGTTCTTGAGTTGTTGTTTCAAGAGACAGTCAAATATACAGAGCTTCATAAAGTGGAGTTGATGAAAGTCGTCATATAACAGCAGTATATTTGTTTGAAATTCATCATCTCCTCAATGGTTAGTTTTCTTTCATTGCATTATGAGCAATCTTGAGTCCTAAAAGTATAATTCTGAAGAAGTTATACGTAGAAAGCTGTACTGCATGTGTAAAGGCAGGAGAAACTGAAAGTGTCAGTGTGACAGTGTGACAATAGTGAACCTAGCAAAACCTATGGTTTGTAAGTTGTTGTGGTGTTAACTCCAGGTCATTCCTGAGTTCTGCAGCAACACATTCAGATTTAGAGAGCAACCTGACCTATGTAGCTGTGGAGAGTTATAAATAATTGAGACTGCTTGTGGAACTTTCAAGTTTGAATTCAGCATATTATTTTGTAAATTAGGTTGATTTTTTTTTCTTAATACAGCTTGCAAAGGGAGGATCTGCAAGTATCTTAACGTACTTAATACAGCTTCTAAAATAACCTCTTTGAAGCAATGTCTTTCTTTTTTTACAATGACATTCAAAGGCTGCCATGTACAATGTTCATATAAGAATTGAACTAATGCACTGCACATATGTTTTATATTTCTGGAAGAAAAGCTCCTGTGTTTGAAAGATGGTTATTCATCCTTATTCTTTAGTTTTGCCTATATACATGGAAGAAGGTAAATCATTGCAGCGTGTCAAATATTAGGTGGTCCGAGACTCCTATGCACCCTGGCAGTGAAAAATCTGGCAAGTGAACAGAGAACAAATTGGCAAGTAAACACAGAACAAATTATGTACTGTGAACAACTTGGCATCTTATTCAAAGACTGCGAAATGTTTGGTCATATTTCATGTGAAGCACTGAATGTCAAGCAATGGGACTACTTGCTCCATTCTTGAACTAATAAATAGCTAATTATCTTACCCTTCCCTGATGGCCTACTGAAATGATTTCTCCAGGGCAAGATTTATTGGAAAGTTCTCTGGCTTGCATTTACTCTAGGAATGGGACCTCTGTTCAAAAGCAGTGGGGACAATGGTAAGAATGCTTACTTCTCAATGTATTTTTGCTCTTTTCCTCTCCGAATTAACTTGTAAGTAGGATTTTGTGGTATTGGAAATGTATGTGAAATAATAAGAAAATACCACTTCAGGTGGAAAGAAGGTAAAAAATTATAAAAGAAATCAATGTTTTTGGAAGATTATTTCACAGAATTTCACAGAATATTCTGAGTTGGAAGGGACCCACAAGGATCATCGAGTCCAACTCTTAAACGGCGCCACTGCCTCCCTGTCAGGATTCGAAGCCCCATTTTCCTACATGAGAGGCGGGGACACTCACCACTGTACTAAAGTGGATTTTTTTTATGGCACAGTCATACTCATCTTCTAACTTTGAATCTTGAACTATGTCCTATGGCACTGAGATAGATGCACAAAAACATCAATTTTCAAAATGTGTACTGTATCTCTTTGATGGTCTTATTAGGATAGTTAATGAGTGCATGGCATTGAGGTATTTCTAACTTACAGTTGAAAAGAAGTACGTGTAATCTGTACTTCTTTTTACATTACATGTAAATTAATTGATAAATGATAAATTTATCAATTTATCATTGATAATGATAAAACAATGATGAAATATAAAACGTAAGTATCTGAAGGTTAAAGGATTCAAATCTGCTTAAAGCTGTATTTAAACTTACGAACACAAATGGACCTTATTTCAGATGTGCTTGTGGACACTGTATCCCACTGATACTGAATCTGAACTAGCTAAGTATTTCTGACTTTTACTTCTGTTACAAACCTAATTATCAATATAGAGATTAACATAAGGCACTTAAATGTAGCAAACTTTTATCCCAAAGCTCTGTTACTTTGGAGTTTGTCCAAACTTCCATGACTGAGCAGAAATGATCTTGAAGTCTCAAATTTACAATGTAGATGGGAAGTCCCTCTGACAGTACTGCAAGTTATTGTGCTGTATGATGACTTGTCTCTCCAGTGGCAGAACTGACTGAGAAGCTACTTTTCCCTGCATTTGTGTTATTTCAGCTGTTTGGCCACAGTATTCTGTAGCTCTGTGAGGGTCTACTGTAAGAAACAAATCAAACGCTTTTTGGAATTAAAATAATAATATAAAACATCTTTTGTTTATATTTAAGTAAACAATTTTTCAGGCAGGCTGCTGACACATGGTTACACAAACAGCTGAATAGAAACAGTAGCTGGAAGTTACATGTGTCACATGAGGAAGAAGGAAGGGATCATCTTCAGTCTGATACCTGTCATATTACTAAACTTTGAAAGGGAGAGAGGTGTGCATAAAAATCCCATTTTGGGATGAAAAAACAAGAATTCTTGCTAGAATGGACATGTAAATATGCTATATTTCTCATCAGAACAGGAACTTTTAGCTTTTCTCCCCTAAATTACTATTAAAAGTTGAGCTATTCTGTCAAGGCCACTCAGTGAGGTGGTGGTTGATTGAGCAAAAAGAAAGATGATTACATCAATTTCTATCTCTTTTATTTCAAGAGTGAGATCATCAACAGGTAGAAAGCAGACTTCCCTGCTGTGTACTTCCAAACTTAGGCCTTAGCTTGATTACTTTTTTCTTAATCTGCAGCACTTCTGAGGGGAAAATCATGTGGAGCTGCTCTAGAAATCAAACTCTAGAGATATATTTTCTGATCGGTTTTCATCTAGGAGGTGGAATCTAGGAAATAAAATAATTTTCTTTAATTCAATAGGCCCTCGGTCTCTGTATGGGTGTTAGATGGTGAGTTGGACTAGATGATCCTTGTGGGTCCCTTCCAACTCATAATATTCTGTGATTCTGTGATTCTGTGTTCAGCTGAATGTTCAAGCCAATGTAGAATAAAGCTTGTCACATGTCAATAACTGTTGTAATTAGTTGATTAGACTTGGGTATGAGTATTAATTTCTCACTATTTCTTTAAATGTCAGGCAAAAGGCAGTTGCTACCAGCCACCTGCTTCTAGCAAAGATAATCTTGGATGAATTGTAGGTGAATACTTGCGGCCCTAAGGAAAAATGAATCCTTTTAGACTGAGGCTGGAAGTGCCACAAGGGGGAGAAATGTTATGGTTCCCTTCAAAAAGGCTTCAAGTCAAGAGAGAACCAGTGTTCTGTGACAAAGATGGCATGATCCACAGGAGTATATGGCTAGCCCTGCATTCCAGACTTTTTGCNACGAATGAAACCAGGCTGAATCATGAACTCAGTGATGCTAGGCGGTAGTTCCAAGTGACTATGTCATTAGAGACCTTGAGTTGTATGATGTAAGATTTTTATTTCAACCTTTTCTGTATTTAAAATGCTGTTATATCTGTAGTCATAATGAACATGTTTCTACTACCATAAGAGATCTTCTAAATGGGTTTTTAAAATTAATTTTTTTAAATTTGAAAATTCATTTGCTGTCTTGTTTTTATTTTTTCCCCACACTTTATATTGTAAAACGGGTGCATGAATTCTATATCACTCATTTTTCATATCTGGGTTTGTTTTATTTTAAATTTAAATACTTCCCATTCAAAATGGTGTCCAAGGAAGCATATGATTTTGCACTGAAATCAATGATCCATTTTTTGTCCAACATCCAGTTCTTGTCAATAGCTGTGAAGGTTTGTAAATTGCCTTATAAAGCTTAGTCTTAATGTGACTTGCTGTAGCCTCATTTTCTACAGCTAAGCAGTACTGACTTGTGTATAAAAGAACAGAAAAAGAGGAGACACCATTATGCAAATTGCGAACTAGACACAACTGATGGGCAAAAAAATTCCCTAGAAGTAGTTTTGTGAGACAGATGTAAACACACTCAGTTTACATAGATTATTAAATCTCAGTGGCATCAAAGCCTGTGTGTTTGTGTGCTCTCACATGCAGGGTTGACTAGGTATGAGAATATGAGGTGGCAGCGCAAATTACTGTTGAAGGAAGAATTTGACATCTATGTGGTTTTTGCAACTGGAATCTAATTTTAACACACCTGTACAGAAAGTATATTGAAGAGACAGTGTGAGAAGTAAGCTTATAAACTGCGCTTACCTGTTCATATAGATAGTAATTGGTTATTTGCTGGATATTTGCTCATCTTTTTATTCTCAGGTGTTCTTATGGGATGATTCATAGAGCGTTTCTTTTATGTATTTCATCACTTCATTTTACTGTGTCCACTTTCTAGCCTGTATCATATATCTATACAGGTGCTCTATTTCCCTTTTGTTCAGTTAATTGTAGTAAAATAAAAGGAATTTTTACTCTATTTTATCCCTTAATGTATTGGCAGATTTCTTTGAACCTCAAAGTCTCCACATGCTCATTTTGCTTCCCCACTAGACCTGACTGGTATTTATAATAGTCTTGGTGTGGAGACTTGTCTAAAATACTAATCAGTTTATAATTATGACTGAATTTCTTGCATACTTTTATGCTTCATGTCTATTTACTTGTTAATTAAAATTATTACTAGGACATCTGCAAATTTAGAAATATAGCTGGGTGAATTTTTCCATGATAAGGCAAACCAGATTTCATCCATTTTTAACCCCACTGTGTAGTTCCAAGTGTTTCATTTACAGGCATCTTCTCAAAGATAGTGGAAGACATTGTTTGAGTACAAGGCTGATGTCCTGTTCATTGTTAACTTGGAGTGTGCTTTTCTGACTGTGTCTCACTGTCTTACCTAATCTTTTTATAAAGCAATTGTGTAGGGATGTATTTCTGTTATTTTCAAGGAGTGAGTTTTCCAGCTGGTGAATTACAGAATCACACAATATTATGAGTTGGAAGGGACCCACAAGGATCATCTAGTCCAACTCACCACCTAACACCCGTACAGAGACCGAACGCACATCCCAGAAATTCTGATATTAACAAAAATATGTCATAATAAAAGGGTTGTTGTATTTGTTGTAATTTCAAATTTTAAAAACCAAAGTTTGAAGGACAGAACTTAGGCCAGCTGTTGAAAAGAAGGTATATTTGGAAAAAATAGAGAAAACAGTCATGCAGATACTTCATTATGTTGACACAGACATACTGTCATGTAGTCTGCTTCTATATTACCATTCTTCTAGGAAGCCAGAAGTTCCTGTGAAGACTGTATGCAAGGAACAGAACAAATGTGAGATATCGTAGGGAACTGCAGCAAAGGAGGGACAAAAATGGCTACTATTTTGATAACATTTCATAAGACAGCCATGCTATTTCAGACCTCCTGGCCTTTTTCCTCAAGAGAGATTACTAAATACTTAGAAAGAAAGAACCTGGAAACTATATTTCATAATTGCATTGAATAGAGAAAAGCACAATATCTAAGGAGGCATTGGCATTGTGGCTCTGTACCACTTATGCTCCTGGTAACCTAGGCAAGCAGCAAATGCTTGTCACTTTTCCTGTCTATTGCACATTTTTCTTCTTCCATTGTCATACTAGTCTTTATTGTCTGCTGATTAATGTATCTTATTTTTAGCCAGAACTTGTTTATCTCAACAGGCTAGTAGTTTGCAATGTCTCTTTCAGATAAGTAAAAATTTTTATCCACTTGTACTGTTTACGAAATAAGAATAAGTTACCTCTGTTTTCAGGCCTTGCCTCTCAAAATCGTTTTTGGAAACAGTAGCCAGTGAACTCTGAACTCAAAAGGTAGCAGGCTTTGCCTGATAGTTCATGTCAGGTTAATTGTGTCAGCTAACTGAGCTAAAGAAGTAACTGCCATCTGCTCACATACACTTTGTAGATCAGACTCTGACATGTCTGTGCTTTCAAATGGCTTTCCAGGTATATACGTATCTCCCTGAGGTTTATTTACTGCAGTGTGCATGACATTTTTTTCATTACTTGGAAAGCCTATAGATTGAGGTTGAATTACAAAGCAGTCAACATTGTGAATTGAAAGGAACAACCCTAGTCTTTCAATTTGTAGAGATCAGTATATTGTAATAGAAAAGCACCTTCTCTTCCTTCCCTCCCCTCCCCCCCAAGTAATGTCAGTTACTTAATTTTACTGCTTTTAGTAAGTAAAGAATTGGGATCACCAAGCTGCTTGCTGGTCTTCCCCACTCCAAATGGAAATGAAAAATTTCCTCCTGTATGACTTATCTGTCTTGGTCTTCATTTCTCTGAGTGAACTTGTCCCTTGATCACATGCTCAGTAAACATCTGTCCATCTTTAAAGCAAATCAGTTTCAGTTTTCCTAAATTGGACTCGTGCATTATGCAAATGTTACTTCATTAGACACTGAGATGAGCTATCAAGCTATATTGTTTCATCAGAATAATGTAGGCTTGCCTCTTCTCTCAATGCTGATTTGAAATCAGACTAACAATTTTGGATAAATCCACTTCATGCAATCATTTTTGCTTGTGATTCAATTAGGGCATACATAGTGATCAATGTAAATGCAGTCAATGATTTTGTCTCTGTTTCTGACTTGCTCTAATACCTATATGCAATGTGTGAAACAGCATAAGCAATAAAAGAGCTAAATTAGTCTCTCAGAAAGTGAATGGAACTATTCCTGGCATAAATTTGAGCCATGTTCTCCTGAAATATTCTACGCTGATGGGCTAATTGTAAGACCTAAAGTTACCCAAAGTTGAGTTTGGCAGCAGAACATATTGAATCCTCACTGCCACGTGTCTTTTCTTTTAATTTGCACTACTTGGAGAGTGCAAAGTAAAACACCAGGAAATTGGGGAACTTTTTCTGTGCTGGATGGGGCTGAGTAAACAAGTGATGTGTATAGTAGGAAAAGATCTGCCTGGTACATAATGATGTAGTCAGAATTCTACAGGGAGCCCAATTTCTCACCTGATAGAAATGGCTGACTGCATCAATATAAATGGAAATGTGCCTATCTGTGCTAGACTGCTGCTTTCATATTTCATTTTTCCTACAGTACTTTTCATTGTTTCCAGATTAAAAGGTTAGGTATTAGGAGTTTGGGGGTTTTTGGTGTTGATTTTTTTTCCCTGCAGAGTACTATAATTTAGTATATAATTCTTTTGTGGAGTATATTTAAAAAAAAAAAAAAAGAAAAAGGAAAAAAAAGAGAGAAGTGTCTCAGGGAGCTGGGGTTGTTCAGTCTGGAGAAGAGGAGGCTCAGAGGTGACCTCATTGCTGCTTACAAGTACCTGGGGGGAGGTTGCAGTCGGGTAGGTGTAGATCTTTTCTCTCAGGCTGCCAGCACCAGAGCAAGAGGACATGATCTTAAGATACACCAAGGTAGGTTTAGACTGGATGTTAGAAAGAGCTTTGTCACAGAGAAAGTGATCCCTCAGTGGAATGGTCTGCCCAGGGAGGTGGTGGAGTTGCCATCCCTGGAGGTGTTTAAGAGAAGACTATATGAGGAGCTCATTGACATGGTCTAGAAAATGGGACAATATGATAGGGAATTAGGTTATATAATAATACATAATAAAAAAATGATGATGACACAACCCTGAGATTAGCTGAGATAGTCAAAATATGGTGTTCATGGCACCAGGGTTGTGCATTCCATCGCTGTTTGAGCATTCACCTTGGAGTTGGACTAGATGATCCTTGTGGATCCCTTCCAACTCAGAAGATTCTGTGAAAAGACTGCAAGATTGTCTGATTGCACTCACCTCAAATCTGTTTAAGTTTATCTTCACTGTTTTCCCTACAATGTGTTCTCCAACTCTCTGGTGTCTGAAACTGTATTTATGTAAATAAGGCTGAGCATTTCTTTGCCATCTGGATAGTACTGTAAAAATGGTCTAAAGAAAAGGAAAATTAAAACAAATGTAGGAAGCCTAGGAGAATACATTAAAAAGATAAAATTTGACCTGTTTTTTGAGAGCTGCCTCACTGGACCAGCACACAAAGGTTTTGACAGGTCCTGGCACAGCTAGATTAGCTAACAGCAAAGAGGCATATTAAAAGAATTACTTGGAAATTTCTTTTTGAGATCCAAAAAGTCTGGCTAAACTTGTGTTGTATGAATGTTCTAGTTAATGGAAATAATCATAGCTCGTGTTGAATGGTCAACTTGTTCTCATTCTTTGGTTTAGCCCAGAGTGGTATAAATATGAAATTTTTCTGACATAGCAGTGTTTAGGACTGTGACTTCTTTCAAATTATCTCACAAAAAACCCCATCAGCTGTAGTATGGAGTAAAAGTGTTCTGCTTATAAAGCACACTGAGCTTGGAGAATCAACAACTGGGTACGGCTCTTCGGTATAGGTGTACCTATGCAGTTACCTTTGCTGGCATTGTGCAAGTAAAACTGTATCACCAGACTGTAAGGGTGGCAAAATTGTAAATATCAATTTACTTCTCATGCAGAAAAGACTCCATACTTTCCTAGGTATCCTTCATAAGGAATACATTTGTGTGTGTGTGTGCTGTTGCTATTATATCTTAGCCTGTACAAATATATAGGTTGTGATACATATTGTCATCTCTCAAATTTGAAACTCTCCATAGGTTTAGACTTACATTGATCTTTGTAAAATGCTTCCAATAAAGTGACAAACAAAATAAAAATGAGGGATGTGTGGAAAATCTGTCAGGTCAAATAAATGACCTGATTTATGCCGAGTATCACTTGAAAGCCAAAGTCTGGAACTGGATTTGAAAGTGGTCTTCAATTTTTCTGTATATTATTAGCTTTACAAGACTCAGCTTCCATTTTCATTCAGAATTTGAGGCTCTTTCATGGGCTAAATTCCAGTTTTTTTGAACTGAGTATTTTCCAAGATGAGATGCAGGATGGAACTATCCTGGATTAAAAAACTTAAACAAAAAGGGTGAAATAAGGGTATAAGAACTTGGGGTTCATGATATAATCTAAATAAACATATATGCAATATTTTTTTCTACAAGTACTGGTTTTCTGATGAGTATTGTAAAGATTTGGAGTAAAGTTTTCAATAGCAGATACCTATTACAAGATTTTTCTCTGTCAAAAGCAATTCAGACAGTGGTTTGGCTCTGAAACAAAATTAAGAAGATTTTTTTTCACCTTCACAAACTGTGTTCTGCCTCACACTAAACCTTCCTACATCATGCTAGTTAGAAAGGACATTAAATTTTCATGCTTTGGAGGATGGAGGGAATGGTTCATTTTCTGTATGTCGGAGATGCCTTCTGTTGTCACTGAGAATATCTGCCTGCAAGTCTGTTCGCATATGCTCTGCAGAGAAAAAGGGTTTTAGCAGCTTCAGTCTTTGATTCCACCTCTCTTGCCCATGTTTTGATGTGAGTGTGGGCCACATTTCCTGCAGAGCTTACATTTGAGCTACTGCAGCTGGTATAAAAGAGCAGCATTCCATGCTCCTGGTGATCTTGCTATACTGCAACAGCATGGAAAAGGAAGTTACCTGCTTCCAATGGACAAGAGTCTGTGGTAGTGTCAGGTGGTGGGACGCATGAAATGAATGTGAGAAGAACTGACTGAGACATAGCTGTCTGGAAGAGCATATAAGACCGATGACTGGCTGAGTGTATTTCAGGACTCTTCAGTTATATTTAGGAGTTGACTGAGTACTTGGAGTATGGAGGTATCAGGATTGGAGATAAAAAAAGCAAAAGCATGTTGAAAAGGGAAATGACAGTGAGAATACACAGGAAAATCTAGTAGTGGAGCCCTCATGTTCTTCTGAAATTTAAAGGGGCATTCATGGCCTTGTTCATATTCCTTTTTGCAACTGTGTGCAAGTTTGTATATATTGTATATAAATGTTATATTTGAAGATATTTTGGGATTGAAAAGTCAAAGTTACGGTTGATTGTTTTTTACTCACTTGTACTCATGATATGTTTTATCACTTGCATGATAAAACAGTTGTGCATTTCTTGATAGTCTACCACGGTTTTCTAAAACAGTTCCTCTGTCAGCATACACAGATTTTCTCTGATCTGGGGCTCTTTATTCAATACAGGAGATTTCTCTCTATTGCTACTGCAGTACCACAAAGTGCCTGTAGGGAGATGTGAGAAACTGAAATGTTAATGGTTAATGGCTCAGGTTCACGGGTTATTCTGAGTTGGAAATCCACTTTAGTACAGTGGTGAGTGTCCCCGACTCTCATACAGGAGACCAGGGGTTCGATTCCTGCCAGGGAGGCAGTGGTGTCGTTTAAGAGTTGGACTCGATGATCCTTGTGGGTCCCTTCCAACTCAGAATATTCTGTGATAAGGATGTAAAAACCCTCCCCTAAACCCCCAAAAAATTAATGGCTGAGCCCCATATCTGTGATAAGGAAGGGACCCACAAGGATCATCTAGTCCAACTCCCAAGCGAGTGCCCACACAGGGATTGAACCCACAACCCTGGAGCCATGGGCACCATGCTCCATCCGTCTGAGCCTCCCATTGCCTAGACCATGTCACTGAGTTCCTCATCCAGTCTTTTCATCTCCACGGATGGCGACTCCACCACCTCCCTGGGCAGACCATTCCACTCTGGGATCACTCTCTCTGAAAAAGCTCTTCCTAACATCCAATCTAAACCTCCCCTGGTGTAGCCTATGGCCATGTCCTCTTGTTCTGGTGCTGCCAGCCTGAGAGAAGAGTTTTATGTCCTCAATACCATTTACAAAAGGAGTGGGTGCTTTGCTGAGTCCAGGTTTGCACCTCCTAACCTAAGGGGAGGAGTGGGGGGTTTTCTGTGTGGTGGTGAAACCTCTGATTCACATAACCCAGCAGAGGTGTGCATCCACCATCAGAGAATAATGACAGACCAACTTTGTTTGGCAACAAGCTGGGTTTTGAGCCAGATAAGGGAAAAGGCTGATAAGAAGCAGATCCTGTGGAGTTGGGATAATGCTTTTTATCGTGCCAATGTTCTTCCTTGCACAACTAGCTCAGATATAAAACTCCCCTCTTGGAGGAGTTATCAGGACATTCACACTAAGTCTGAAAGTGTTCATCCCTTCTGATGGGGGATACCTGGAGTATCAAAAGGATATTGGTTGTCAGTGATTCCCTTCTGAGGGGAACAGAAGGTCCTATATGTTGACCAGACCCATCTCACCAGGAAGTCTGCTGCCTCCCTGGGGTACAGGTATGGGACATGACTGAGAATTTGCCTGACCTAATTCAACAATCTCATTATTTTCTGCTGCTGGTTGTCCAAGCTGTCAGTGATGAGGTTAATAATAAGGGCTCCAGAGCAATTAACAGGGAATTTAAGGAGCTTGGTCAATGGGACAGGAATGCACGTGGTTTTTTGCTCAGTTCCTGTGGTGGCAGGCTTAAAAACTGAATGAAATAGGAGAATTCTTGTTATTAATAAATGGCTTAGTGGCTGGTGCCAATGGCAGAATACTGGGTTCTATGATCATGGGGCATCTTCTACCAAACCTGGCTTGCTAGACTCTGGTGGGCAGAATCTGTCTAATAAAGGCAAAAGGGGTTTGGCCTATGGGTTGGTAGGACTCACTGAGAGGGCTTTAAACTATGTTTGAAAGGGGAAGGAGGTGTAACAGTCTCTCAGGAAGTCAGTGGAAATGGTAAAAATGAATCAAGGATGAAATCAGCAACCCAGTTGAGGTGCATGTTCTCTAATGCACAGAGCAGGGGTAACAAAAAGGAAGAGCTGGAAGTTTTGATGCGTCAGGAGGTATACGATATAGTTGCCATCACAGAAACATGGTGAGATGACACACATGACTGGAGTGCTGCATTGGTAGGCTACACGCTCTTCAGAAGAGATAGGAGAGAGAGGAAGGTGCGGGGGTGGCCCTATATATTAAAGCAAATCTTGATACCATGGAGCTGGACATTAAGGATGGTCAGGTGGAGAGCCTGAGGGTTAAGGTCACAGGGATAGCCAACAAAACTTAAATCCTGGTAGGAGTATGTTATAGACCGCCTGACCAGGAGAAAGAGGTGGGCCTGTTGCTCTTTAAGCAATTAGAGATTGCCTCGAGATCGGCTGCCCTTGTTCTTGTAGAAGACTTTAGTCTGTCTGATATCTGCTGAGAACTTAATGTGAGAAGGCAGTCCAGAAGGTTCCTAGAGTTCACTGATGATTGTTTTTTGTCGCAGCTGGTGAGTGAACCTACTAGGAGTGAGGCTGTGCCCAACCTGCTATTCACAAATGGAGAAGGGCTGGATGGTGATGTTGCGGTCAGAAGCTGCCTGGGTTGCAGTGACCATGAGATAACAGAGTTTTCAATTGACAGTGTAACAGGGAAGGGCATGAACCAAACCTCCACACTGGACTTCCAGAGGACAGACTTTGGATTATTTAAGAAATTAATTCAGAGAGTACCTTGGGAAACAGCCCTTAACAGCAAGGAGGTCCAGGAAGGCTGGACGTACTTCAAGAACGAGTTCTTGAAGGCAAGGAACAGGCTGTCCCAATGTGCCAAAAGACAAGTCAGAGGGGTACAAGACCAGCCTGGATGAGCAAGGAGCTCCTGAAAGAATTAGGTGAAAAAAGAGGATGTATCACCTTTAGAAGGAGGAGGAGGTAAGTCAGGGTGTGTTTAATGATGTTAGTTCATGTAGGAGGAAATTTAGGGAGGCAAAAGCCCAGATGGAGCTGAAGCTGGCCATTTCCATAAAGGATAACAAGAAGTGTTTTTATAAATACATTAATGGCTAAAAGAAGGGCTGCTACAACCTCCACTCCTTACTCCATACAGAGGGGAATATAGTAACTAAAGATGAGGAAAAGGTAGAGGTACTTTATGCCTTCTTTGCAGGCATAAAGTTTCAACAGTAAAACAGATTTCAACAGTAAAACAGATTGTCTGCAGGACAACTGGTCTTCTGAGCTGGTAGATGGGGCCAGGGTGCAGCATAACGCCCCTGTAATCCAGGAGGAGGTAGTCAAAGACCTGCTGAGCAACTTGGATTCACGTAAGTCTATGGGACCAGATGGGATCCATCATAGGGTGATGAAAGAGCTGGCAGATGAACTCGCTAAGCCACTCTCCATCAGTTATCAACAGTTTTGGCTCATTGTGGAGTGCCAGGGTACACATGCCACTGCCGCACCCAGCGCTGCCACTATTCCTCAATCTTCCCACCACAGGGTCCCACCCCAGAGCAGCATGGGACAGTGGCCTGCAGCCATGGGTGAGCCAGTTGTTTCTCGGAGCATCTCGTTAATCCACACCAGGTTTGTCAGAGCAGCACGGCACCTCCACCACATTTGAACACATTTGAGTTGACTTTAAAAGACACACACACCAAGAACCAGCAGCTCCGATGAGTCACAATGTAGACACAGCTAGGGGGGCAGCGCTGGCTCCCCTGGGGTTTCTATACTTGGAAAAGTGACGCTGGGGCAAAAGCCAGGATTCTGCAGCTGGGGAAAGGCAAATGACATTTCCTTTGCTTTCCTGACACAGAACAGGGCACGGGATGGTCCTGGGAACACCCTCCAGACCTCTGGAGCCGAGGGGGTGGGACGATAGGCCAGGCTTAATTGCATATTCATGAGTTCGCTATCTCCGCAGTTTGTGGGCCTCACGGCTCAAACCTGGACCCGTAGACCCATGAAACTCAGGGGCTCACTGTATCTTTCCTTTCCACTATCTGCTCTTATCCGTTCTTTCCCTTTCCTTCTTTTCCTTATGCATTTTCTTAAATGATATCTTTATTCACTTTTATATTGTTGCATTTCTGTATATAATTACCAAAATGGCTACATACCTTCTTTCCCTTGTAACCACCTTGTTCTAAAATAAGCCTTAGATATTTTTTTAATATGTATATATATAAAAACAATGGTCAGTAACAGCACTAGTCCTGGCTTACTGGTGATGTACCACAAGACTGGAAATTGGCTAATGTGACACCCATCCATAAGAAGTGCAGAAAAGATGATCTGAGTAATTGCAGACCTGTCAGCCTGACCTCAGTCCTGGGCAAAGTCATGGAACAGATAGTCCTGTGTGCTATTATGCAGCAACTGCAAAATGACCATGACATTAGACCTAGTCAGCATGGATTTCGGAGAGGCAGGTCTTGCCTGACCAACCTAAGGTCCTTTAATGATCTGGTGACTTGCCTGGTTGAACAGAGTGTTGGTGAATGGTGCCACATCCAACTGGCAGCCAGTCACTAGTGGAGTCCCACAGGGATCAGTGTTAGGCCCGGCACTGTTCAACATCTTTATTGACCATATGGACGAGGGAATTGAGTCCATCATCAGCAAGTTTGCAGATAGTACCAAGCTGGGGGCAAGTGTTGAACTGCCAGAGGGTAGGAGGGCACTTCAGGGGAATATTGACAGGCTAGAGAAATGGGCAGACTCCAATAATATGAGATTTAACAAGTCTAAGTGCCGGGTTCTTCGCTTTGGACATAACAACC